>CM068588.1:40831018-40996018 GCA_035048485.1 Pteria penguin | reverse complement strand
TCCGTCTACTATACTCCCCGAGTCGGCGTACTTTAGTGGTTTAGGTGTTTGGATAGCGATGTAGAGCCTCGGATGGAGTCCCGCCGGTGGTGCATTGGTTGTCTTTTGATCGAGACAGAAACTGAGGTCCCATGTGATGGTAGACCTGGAACGTAAAGTTTCCCTTCCTGCTTCGCGTGCGTCTGTTGCATATATGTGAAACCTTTCTGTGTGTTGCAACAGGCAGGTACCATTACAATACATTAAGTGCAACATACAATATTTTCCTCATAAACTCCAACATAGTTACCGGTGTTGGCTGGAAATAAATTTTAAATCAGTAGCTAGGTATCAGTGCTGTTAGAAAGATGGATATTAGTTAGTAGTTTGAGATAACAGTTGGTAGTGAGGGATTATAGCTGGTAGCCAAGTTCATTGACCGGCAGTCAAGCATTATGGCTGGTATTTAGGGATAAGGGAAGACAAGGAAATAATAGGACTAATAATAAAGGATAATGACTAATAGTTAGGAATAATGACTGATAGTTAGGAATAATGACTGATAGTTAGGAATAATGGCTGGTAGATATGGATAATTGCTGGTAGTAAGATAAATTGTAATATTTAGTCGTGTAACTTTTAATGCTGTGCTTTAATTGTAAAATATTACGATTTTGTCTACGGCATTTATAATTTTAAATAATGTTTGTTTCAATCAATAAAATAATATAAAACTCTTAATTACTTTATAAGAATATCTAGGTATTGGTTGGCGTGTATAGCCACTCAGTCGAACATTATGGAGATCAGAGTGTTCGATTGGGTTGCTCTACACGCCAACCTACTTTATGCAGGTTCACATGCACTTTTTCCTGTAAAACAAAAAGACATGGTTACATGTAATACGTAGATTATTTAGGGAAACTATAAATAAATCAAGTAGATGTACATAATTGATTAATTTATTAAAATACGGGTAGCAAGCTCGCTGTTTCCCTCGGGATTCGGGAAAATTTCCATGTTTTCACTAGGTTTACCTTCTGAACAGAGCCCAATCACCAGTCGTCTAAAACGCCGCCAATTTGGTAAGATCTTTTCCGACTGATTGCAGGACAATGTAAAACCCTGAATCTTTTCACTATAGTGTAAACATGCAGTTGTACAGTTTAAAAAAGTTTATATAATATCATATGAATCCACACAGCTAACATATCATCACACTGAGTCCACACAGCTAACATATCACCACACTGAGTCCACACACCTAACTAATCATCAAACTAAATCCACAGAGCTAACGTATCATCACACTGAATCCACAGAGCTAATATATCATCACACTGAATCCACAGAGCTAACATATCATCAGACTGAATCCACACAGCTAATATATCATCACACTGAATCCACACAGCCAACGTCTCATCACACTAAATCCACACAGCTAACGTAGCATCACACTGAATCCACACATCTAACATATCATCACACTGAAACCAACATGACTAACGTATCATCACACTGAATCAACACAGCTAAAGTATCATCACACTGAATACACACAGCTAATATATCATCACTCTGAGTCCACACAGTCTACGTATCTTCAAACTAAATCCACACAGCTTACGGATCATCAAACTGAATCAAACTGGCTAACGTATCATCACACTGAATCCACAGAGCTAATATATCATCACACTGAATCCACAAAGCTAACACATCAACACACTGAATCAACACAGCTAACGTATCATCACACTGAGTCCACACAGCTAACTTATCATCAAACTAAATCCACAGAGCTAACGTATCATCACACTGAATCCACAGAGCTAATATATCATCACACTGAATCCACAGAGCTAACATATCATCAGACTGAATCCACAGAGCTAATATATCATCACACTGAATCCACACAGCCGACGTATTATCACACTAAATCCACACAGCTAACGTAGCATCACACTGATTCCACACAACTAACATATCATCACACTGAATCAACATGACTAACGTATCATCATTCTGAAACAACAAACTAACATATCATCACACTGAATCCACAAAGCTAACATATCATCACACTGAATCAACACAGCAAACGTATCATCACACTGAGTCCACACTGCTAAAATATCATCACACTGAGTCCACACAGCTTACGTATCATCAAACTAAATCCACACAGCTTACGGATCATCAAACTGAATCAACATGACTAACGTATCATCACACAGAATCCACAGAGCTAATATATCATCACACTGAATCAACACAACTAACATATCAACACATGAATCAACACGACTAACGTATCATCACACTGAATTCACAGAGCTAATATATCATCACACTGAATCCACACACCTAACATATCATCACACTGAATCCACACAGCTAACATATCATCACACTGAATCCACACAACTAACATATTATCACACTGAATCCACACAGCTAACATATTATCACACTGAATCCACACAGCTGACATTTCATCACACTGAATCAACATGACTAAAGTATCATCATTCTGAATCAACACAACTAACATATCATCACACTGAATCCACAAAGCTAACATATCATCACACCGAATCAACACAGCTAACGTATCATAACACTGAATCCACACGACTAACGTATCATCACACTAAATCTCCATTGACCGTTCTCACTTTCTTATTGCATGTTCTATAAGCGATTGATAGATTGCATTTGTTTAGACTTTTATAATAACATGGTTTGTAGATATAACAATAAATATAAATATATTTTTACTGATCACTGACAACTGTCAGATAGCTAGATAGATTGGCAGTACACACTCCTGACAATTGTCAGATGGTTAGATGGATTAGCAGTATACACCTCTGACAATAATCAGATAACTATAGGGATTAGCAGTACAGATCACTGACAATAATCAGATAACTATAGGGATTAGCGGTACAGATCACTGACAATAATCAGATAACTATAGGGATTAGCGGTACAGATCACTGACAATAATCAGATAACTATAGGGATTAGCGGTACAGATCACTGACAATAATCAGATAACTATAGGGATTAGCAGTACAGATCCCTAACAATAATCAGATAACTATAGGGATTAGCGGTACAGATCACTGACAATAATCAGATAACTATAGGGATTAGCGGTACAGATCACTGACAATAATCAGATAACTATAGGGATTAGCGGTACAGATCACTGACAATAATCAGATAACTATAGGGATTCGCAGTACAGATCACTGACAATAATCAGATAACTATAGGGATTAGCGGTACAGATCACTGACAATAATCAGATAACTATAGGGATTAGCGGTACAGATCACTGACAATAATCAGATAACTATAGGGATTAGCAGTACAGATCACTGACAATAATCAGATAACTATAGGGATTAGCGGTACAGATCACTGACAATAATCAGATAACTATAGGGATTAGCAGTACAGATCCCTAACGATAATCAGATAACTATAGGGATTAGCGGTACAGATCACTGACAATAATCAGATAACTATAGGGATTAGCAGTACAGATCACTGACAATAATCAGATAACTATAGGGATTAGCAGTACAGATCCCTAACGATAATCAGATAACTATAGGGATTAGCGGTACAGATCACTGACAATAATCAGATAACTATAGGGATTAGCGGTACAGATCACTGACAATAATCAGATAGCTATAGGGATTCGCAGTACAGATCCCTAACAATTATTAGATAGTTACATAGGGTGGCAGTACACACCCCTGAGAATTGTCAGATAGCTACAGAGATTAACAGTACAGATCACTGACAAATGTCAGATACTTACATGGATTGGTAGTACACACCCCTGACAATTGTCACATAGCTACAGATGTTGGCAGTACAGATCATTGACACTTATGAAATGGCTAGATTAATTGGCAGCTTTTGCTATGAAACACAATGAATGCCATTTTAAAAGTTTCAACTTTCATTTAAAAATGTGACAACAGTTAACTGTTGTCATAGATGTTATATGACCTGGAACATAATTGTCAAGATCAAGTTATTCCATGCTCATAAACATGCTCATAAACATGCATCCATGCATCTTTTAATATCTCAAATTACATATATGTCGTAGGACAATATCCGCATTCGGGTCTTTAAAAATAACGTTTATATGATACCTCAGACATAAACCGTTTATATGATACCTCAGACATAAACCGTTTATATGATACCTCAGACATAAACCGTTTACATTATAAAAAAATAAAAACATCATTCTATGACGTCATATAATATGTCTCTAGAGTCTTCATGATATCCCACAGCAGAGGTGTTGGAGAGAAACCAACGGATGTTTATACCTTGATGTTGAGAGACCCATCTCCATAGTCTCAGTAAACAATTCCATCATTAAAGTAGCATATGTCTATAGAGTACGGTGTATTATTAGGATTCAGAGACAAACAATATGGAGCCACATACACAGTGCCAAACCCCCATCAAGCATCTTACTGACAATAGACGGGGTGGTGAACAATGAAACAATATAAAGCCACATACACAGTACAAAACCCTCATCAAGCATCTTACTGACAATAGACGGGGTGGTGAACAATGAAACAATATGGAGCCACATACACAGTACCCAACCCTTCATCAAGCATCTTACTGACAATAGACGGGGTGGTGACCAATGAAACAATATGGAGCCACATACACAGTACCAAACCCCCATCAAGCATCTTACTGACAATAGACGGGGTGGTGAACAATGAAACAATATGGAGCCACATACACAGTACCAAACCCCCATCAAGCATCTTACTGACAATAGACGGGGTGGTGAACAATGAAACAATATGGAGCCACATACACAGTACCAAACCCCCATCAAGTATCTTACTGACAATAGACAGGGTGGTGACCATGAAACAATATGGAGCCACATACACAGTATCCAACCCCCATCAAGCATCTTACTGACAATAGACGGGGTGGTGAACAATGAAACAATGTAGAGCCACATACACAGTACCAAACCCCCATCAAGCATGTTACTGACAATAGACGGGGTGGTGACCATGAAACAATATGGAGCCACATACACAGTATCCAACCCCCATCAAGCATCTTACTGACAATAGACAGGGTGGTGACCATGAAACAATATGGAGCCACATACACAGTATCCAACCCCCATCAAGCATCTTACTGACAATAGACGGGGTGGTGAACAATGAAACAATATAAAGCCACATACATAGTACGAAACCCTCATCAAGCATCTTAATGACAATAGACGGGATGGTGACCAATGAAACAATATGGAGCCACATACACAGTATCCAACCGCCATCAAGCATCTTACTGACAATAGACGGGGTGGTGACCAATGAAACAATGTAGAGCCACATACACAGTACCAAACCCCCATCAAGCATGTTACTGACAATAGACGGGGTGGTGACCAATGAAACAATATGGAACCACATGCACAGTACCAAACCCTCAACAAGCATCTTACTGACAATAGACGGGGTGGTGACCAATGAAACAATATAAAGCCACATACATAGTACGAAACCCTCATCAAGCATCTTAATGACAATAGACGGGGTGGTGACCAATGAAACAATATGGAGCCACATACACAGTACTAAACCCCATCAAGTATCCTACTGACAATAGACAGGGTGGTGACCATTGAAACAATGTAGAGCCACATACACAGTACCCCATCAAGTATCCTACTGACAATAGACAGGATGGTGACCATTGAAACAATGTAGAGCCACATACACAGTACTAAACCCCATCAAGTATCCTACTGACAATAGACAGGGTGGTGACCATTGAAACAATGAAGAGCCACATACACAGTACTAAACCCCATCAAGTATCCTACTGACAATAGACGGGGTGGTGACCATTGAAACAATGTAGAGCCACATACACAGTACTAAACCCCATCAAGTATCCTACTGACAATAGACGGGGTGGTGACCATTGAAACAATGTAGAGCCACATACACAGTACTAAACCCCATCAAGTATCCTACTGACAATAGACGGGATGGTGACCATTGAAACAATGTAGAGCCACATACACAGTATCCAACCCCCATCAAGCATCTTACTGACAATAGACGGGGTGGTGACCATTGAAACAATGTAGAGCCACATACACAGTACTAAACTCCATCAAGTATCCTACTGACAATAGACGGGGTTGTGACCAATGAAGTGTCGACAAATTTAGATACATTATATCTGTAGTTTTCTGAATACTGGAGTTCAGACTTGAGAGAAATGTTACAGTTAGTTCTGGTAACTAAAGCTGCATTTATTGATTGCAGTGATATTGATCAGACTTGTCTAAAGCAATATTCAAACGAATCAACTGTAAACTGCATAACAAGGCGACATCTATAATTTAAGCCAAAGTATACATACATACTTCATGTAAAATCGATTTATAACGACAGAATCATGGAGCTATTCATCTCTGGAGAGTTTGAAAATTTAGATTTATTGATGTCAAAATAAAGCAAAAGAGAACTTAATTATTATAAATTGAAATTTATTTGGGCGGGGCGAGGGTGGGGTGGGGGTTGGTTGGGTTGTTTCATCATTTGATTTCGGGACTTCTAAAATATTGCGTTAGCCTAATACGCAAGTTCTAGAATCCACCATGGTTTGTATTTAGTCACATTTTTTTGATTGATTGATTTTTGCTTAACGTCACACCACCAATATTTCACGTATATGGTGGCGGCATCTGCCTGATGCGGGGCATACAAATTTTGACCTTTGCAACGGATCCACCGAAAGCAGTGAGGGATCTTTAACGTGCCATGCATACCAAGACACAAGGCCCCGGTTTTCACTGTCTCATCCGAAAGACAGGACACCGTCACACCGGCATGACCAGAGCGGGACTTGAACCCCGGCCTCCCGATCAGAAGGCGAGCGCGGTACCACTAGGCCACGCCGGCTTCATACTAAATCTACTGTTCTCGATGTGGGCAACTTTTATCCATTATGTGGGCATCGTGTGTCGTAATACAGTAAACAATCACAGTCATTATGGTCGTGTATGTTGATGTCATTTAGTTGCGATAGACCTATTCCGTCTATAGATAAAGATAAATAGTGAAATTTGACCCAATAGATACGTTCACTGATTAGATTAGACCAGTAAAAATTCTACTGGTTTAAAGTAAAATGTCAGACACAAGTTGAAAATCTTTAATATCAGTATGAGACAATATAACAAGCATTTTATTCTATGAAATATGACAAATGACAAATGCTACGTGTCCCAAATAAATTTGGCCCTCAACATATTTCCCTTGTAGTTTCGATTTTCACCCGCGGGAAAATCCATCTGCCATAGTCAACAGGTCTATCATTGTTAAGCAATAATTCCTTATGCACTGGCATGACTTAAGTATTGTTTATACATACATTGATTAATCATCAATTATCAACCATGATACATGTAAACATCTTTTTTGCCTCTTCGCGGTAAATGGAATTCTGGGAAATCACGTGGAAGGTTCGTAGAGATGAAACAGAAATATTGCAGTGAATGTCATTCTTAGTATTGCTGTGGAAGTCTTGGGGCGAGAAATGTCGAGCTCACCTTTTCATTTTTAGGATGATAGTTTTTCGTATGAAAAATATCGTCACATTAAAATAGTCGTTTGTTTTCTAACAGTTGTTATTTTTCCGTAAGTACATACAATACCGAACTTTCTAAAGCTTGTTAGTTCGTTTCTCTTCACATGCAACAGCTAAATGTGATAACACCAATTGCTTTAGTAAATCCGTTTGCTTCCGGAAGTCATCAGTAACATTGATCAAGTGCTATCAATGATTTAATAAAAGTTTTAAACATTCATTTTGTTATCTAAAACTAATATAGCCATAGATAAGTTTTAAACAATAGAAGTGTAAACTTTTAACGTAATATAAAATTCGGTTCCTTACAGCAAATTAACTACAACAATATACCCCTTCCCCGACTCGTTGTTATTTTGACGTTCTCAATTGTCGGGTTAGGGCTACAGATCGCAGAGAGAACACGATCCACGTTCGGCATAAATTTCTAACTTTCCTATCATTGCATCATTATTTCGGTAAAACCTTAACAACTTATGATAAATCTTACAGTTCCTGTAATTAATCTTTTATAATCCATAATCCTGTGACATCTACATAATCTACTTGGCGTCTTATCTCAAGGTTTGGAATTACCGTTTACAGCCATTTTGTCACCCGACCATGTGTACTTCCGGTACAACATTTTCCACGATTTTCCATATCTGCCCGCCACAAAAAAAAAAAAAAAAAAAAAAAACCCAAACAAACAAACCCACAAAACAAAACAAAACAACCCCCCCCCCCCCAAAAAAAAAAAAAAACCCCACCAAAAAACAAAAGAAAAAAAAAAACTTGAATTAATGAGTGAATAGTTGTTCTCTTTTCTATTTTCAATTCAATGTCTATGTAGTATTTTTGTATGTTGCACTTCTGCTTAAGCACATTTTGTGTTTTATCCTCTCCGCCTATATTGTAGTTTTTATTCCGTACACAAGTTGTATATACAAGTGTACTGTCTTATGACATATTTGTAATTTAGGAAATTAAAACATGCATAAATCAGTATCATAGTCAAATATGGAAAATGTAGTATGTGTTGTAACCGAAAGCTCCCACGGTCAGGTGACAAAATGGCTTTATACGGCAACTTCTGATCGCCTGATAAAACTGCAAATGGATTATACAAGATTTTACTGGATTTATAAAGGATGAATGACGCAAAAGATTTTAAATTCATTTACTTGTTTCTCTTTTATCGAAATAATGATGCAATGAAATCGATTGTTTTCTGTTTCCGGGTAGGCGGGGGTGTATTACATGAAAGAGATTCTTCTTTTACAGTATGTTCTGTATTGATTCTTGCACACGAGACTGGCAAATTCCACCGGAAGTGGGATGCTAGATCAATCGATCTGGAACATCGATCTAGCACGATGTATTACTACGCGCTCTACTTATTACTAATTCTAGTGTGATGTAACATTAATCTACATGTTGGCGTACGAAAACAAGTTTAGATTAATTCAATTCATATTTTGCGTGTTTCTTTGCTCATGTTGCCTGGTTAATATTGTTATGAAAATAACTATTGTAGCGTAACATTGAAAATGGGACAAAACTATGTAAAGTGTAAGGAATGAAAAAGCACTGAAAGGGGGTAAAAGGGGGGTTGTATTTGGCAAGAATCACCTTTCGTCTCAGATCGAAAGATATCAGTCCCGGGCGACATGCTCCGACATCCAAACCGAGGCGTTACCCTTTGTCGGAGCATGTCGTCCTCGAATGATATCTTTAGATCGGGGACGAGAGGTGATTCTGGATTCAGAATCGGAAGCTTGCACTAGTGTTCTTTTCACAAGAAACAACTAAACATTGTGATAACATTTTCTAGAATTCGTCAAATCTCCAATAAATGACATTTTTATTTATGATGTCATAAACATAACAAAATATTCTCCTAATAGGCTTCCCCGCTAAAACCTTTATCATGAGGAATTTTAAAAAGGTTAATTAGAGTGATCGGTTTTGACGTCATAAAAATGTTGTTTTTCTCTTGACATCATTTTCACATAACCAAATATGCACAATTTTTGTTGAGGGATAAGTCTCGGGATTTATCTTCACTTTATACAACCCCCCGGCCCCCGATATTTTTAAAATCTCCTTTCTTTAAACCGCGGTCATATAAAATATTAAAAAGAAAAGTG
This sequence comes from Pteria penguin, assembly GCA_035048485.1. Classification (NCBI taxonomy): domain Eukaryota; kingdom Metazoa; phylum Mollusca; class Bivalvia; order Pterioida; family Pteriidae; genus Pteria; species Pteria penguin. Next base: position 40,986,215 of record CM068588.1, on the reverse strand, counting down.
GCCTATATTTGTAAGATTCCTTAATGAATTTCAGAAGTTTTATGACACATAGCTCTTGTGCTCAAAATATAATTAAGCAAAGTTGCATTACGATCTATAACAAACACCGAGTTTATCTCCCAGGTCATCCTCGAAATGTTTAGGGTATTATCTTCATATAGATCTTAGTTTGACATCACGTCGACTTCGAGAATATAAAAGATCTACCCTTCTGCCGGAAACAAATGTGATAAAATCGTGATCCGCCTCTGGATCTTACGCCCTTACCCTATGTTAGTAAACTAACATAATTATGTATTTATATGATGTCCTTCTTCCGATAGCAAAGATGATATAACCGGAAGTAATCAATACAAAGCTGTTGTTACCAAACATGTTCCTTTCTATTTCTGAGACCACCAGCGCATGTCAAGCAGCATTCTTCTATTCTGTCTTAAGATACGAGGAGAGGGATATTGATCAGTATTTTCACAATGTCGTACCAATATCAATTTTTAAAAAATTAATTAGGTTGTATGTCGATTGAATATGAAAATTAACCAAGCAAACTAAAGTTGTTTGTAAGTTTTTATCATATTTTATTTCATATATTACATTGCAGGTAATACAATTAGCAATGTAGTTCATATGTGGGAGAAAGTATTTTAAATATTTGTCATTTGATAACGTTTGATTTTTCTGATCAAAAGTAATTGTCATGTAATCACTTTTGATCAGAAAAATCAAAAGTTATCAAATGACATATTTATGGAATACTATTTATTATCTGTACATGCATGCTTTCACGCACAAAAAGGCAAAGAAGGACAATTCTAGATTACGAATTTTAAAACTAATAATTAGATTTCCTGATTATTCCATTTTGCTGCATATGTATGCCGGAATATCCTCCCACCCTTCTAGCCTACAACCTTGAATAAACACCAACAAAACAAACACCCCTACATTCATTTCAGTTGGGATCTAGGATTTCTGAAAGGGGGGGGGGCACACGTAAAAGTCAAGTATTACCGAAATACTCAATCATTTTGCGTGTCAAATCTGTATATTTACTCATATTAATATAGTGTTTTCAACCTTATCATCCATATATCTATCTTGTAAATTTGTGGTGAAAGGGGAGGAGTGGGGCCCCGCCCCTATAAATCCGCCACTGCAAAACCAAATACGAACACCCCCCCTAAATATATATATATATATATATATATATATATATATATATATATATATATATATATATATATATATATATATATATATATATATATATATATATATATATATATATATATATAAAATAGATAAATAAAATTAAGAAAGTAAGATAATAATAATAATAATAATAATAATAATAATAATAATAATAATAATAATAATAATAATAATAATAATAATAATAATAAATAGAAATAAAATATAATAAAATAAACAAATAAATAAAGCCCCACAAAAACCTTTACTTAATAAATGTATACTATACCATTTTTAGATTATTATTGTGTGTTCATGTTTATGTTTTTCTAGAAGAGTATATTTTATTTTTCATTGCTCATTTCTGTGTATTTATTTTACACAAATAATTCATATTCAGTTGAGAAATATTCCGAATTCTTTTTTATTTCAGCTACTGACGCCCCCGATTCTTTGACACCTTCGTTGGCGATATTGGCACCATATGACACAGTAACGGAACATATAGTGGGCCAGAAATCCAAACTGGAGCTGACCATTGCATTTCCTTCCGGAGTCACCGATGCTGTTATCATTGAATTGTTACCGTCCACGAACGTGACGGTGATGGCTCTTGGCGATGCTGCAGTGATTTCTGCAGGAAATAATTTAGTTTACACGAATCAGAGCGTTGTTTACCATAAAGCTGCAGATTCCGAGAATGTAAGTCTTCATATTTGATATATTTGGATTTACTTTAATTTATTTGGGCATTCCTGATCTCTTTCTTGTTAGTAACCTCCCATTCCCTGGGGCACATTGAAGGGGGATTATTCGGATTTGATCCCGTTTAAGGGTGTTTTCGTAGGTTTTTCGTAGGATTTTTCTATTTATAATGCTAATTGTTTAAGCCATTTAAATACATTACATTGAAATGATAAAAAAAATTATCTTTTAAAACATACCTTTACAATGTTATAAAGTATGAATTTCAATTTTTATTCATCTATGTACTGTGCAGTGTGTATTTCGGGCATGCAACTCTCATCGTCATTGAAGATACAAAGGTCGACCGTAAGTTCCTGGCCTTTGCACTAGGTTCATAATTATTTCAATTTTTTGTCATTTCTTTTTCAACATATTTATCTAGAAATCGATGCAGCTGTTCTAACAATACTCCATCTTATCTGTACTATATATGAAAAATTATTGTTTTCGAACAACAACAAGGCTTCAACAGTAGCAATAATGTCATTAAAACAGTTAAAATGTCCTCCACATGGCTCAAATTATAGTTTGTCAAAGTAATAAAATTCCAAGACTGCTAGATAAGGTGAACACATATAACGAAGAAAATGTTCATTACAGCGGACAGCTTTGCAACTATTGCAAGTTGACTTTTAATTGTTACCAAGTCCATTGTTTCTGTTTGGTGTTCATGTTCTCGGGACCTTCTCCCGAAAAGTTTATTCATATGTAGGAGAGCAAAGACAACAATTTGAACAAGACCAAGAATAGCAAAGATAACAATTTGGACAAGGCCAATGATAGCAAAGACAACAATTTTGACAAGGCCAAGGACAGCAAAGACAACAATTTTGACAACGCCAAGGAAAGCAAAGAAAACAATTTGGACAAGGTCAATGATAGCTAACACAACAATTTGGACAAGGCCAAGGATTGCTAACACAACAATTTGGACAAGGCCAAGGACAGCAAACTGAACAATTTGGACAAGGCCAATTATAACATGACACCAAATATACAAGGCCAATGATAGCAAAGACAACAATTTGGACAAGGGCAAGGATAGCAAAGACAACAATTTGTACAAGGCCAAGGATTGCAAAGACAACAATTTGGACAAGACCAAGGTCAGCAAAGACAACAATTTGGACAAGGCCAATGATAGCACAGACAACAATTTTAACAAGGCCAAGTATAGCAAAGACAACAATTTGAACAAGGCAAAGGATAGCAAAGACAACAATTTGGACAAGGCCAATGATAGCAAAGACAATTTTGACAAGGCCAAGGACAGCAAAGACAACAATTTTGACAACGCCAAGGAAAGCAAAGAAAACAATTTGGACAAGGTCAATGATAGCTAACACAACAATTTGGACAAGGCCAAGGATAGCTAACACAACAATTTGGACAAGGCCAAGGACAGCAAACTGAGCAATTTGGACAAGGCCAATTATAACATAACTACAAATATACAAGGCCAATGATAGCAAAGACAACAATTTGGACAAGGGCAAGGATAGCAAAGACAACAATTTGTACAAGGCCAAGGATTGCAAAGAAAACAATTTGGACAAGACCAAGGACAGCAAAGACAACAATTTGGACAAGGCCAATGATAGCTAACACAACAATTTCAACAAGGCCAAGGATAGCAAAGACAACAATTTGAACAAGGCCGAGGATAGCATTGACAACAATTTGGACAAGGCCAAGGATACCAAAGACAACTATTTGGACATGGCCATGGGATAGCTAAGAGAACATTTTGGACAAGGCCAATGAGAGCAAAGACAACAATTTGGACAAGGCCAAGGATAGCACAGACAACTATTTGGACACGGCCATGGGGTAGCTAAGAGAACAATTTGGACAAGGCCAATGAGAGCAAAGACAACAATTTGGATAAGGCCAATGATAGCTAACACAACATTTTGGAGAAGGCCAAGGATAGCACAGACAACAATGTGTTCAAGGCCATTGATAGCAAAGATAACAATTCGGACAAGGCCAAGGACAGCAAAGACAACAATTTGGACAAGGCCAAGGGATAGCAAAGAGAACAATTTGGACAAGGCCAATGAGAGCAAAGACAACAATTTGAACAAGGCCAAGGACAGCAAAGACAACAATTTGGACAAGGCCAATGATAGCCAACGCAACAATTTGGACAAGGCCAAGGATAGCAATGACAACAATTTGTACAAGGCCAAGGATAGCAAAGACAACAATTTGGACAAGGCCAAGGATTAAAAAGACAACAATTTGGTAAAGACCAAGGATAGCAAAGACAACAATTTGGACAAAGCCAAGGATTACAAAGACAACAATTTGTACAAGGCCTAGGAGAGCAAAGACAACAGTTTCGACAAGGCCAAGGATAGAAAAGACAACAATTTGGACCAGGCCAAGGATAGCACAGACAACAATTTTAACAAGGCCAAGGATAGCAAAGACAACAATTTGAACAAGGCCAAGGATAGCATTGATAACAATTTGGACAAGGCCAAGGATACCAAATACAACAATTTGGACAAGATCAATGATAGCAAAGACAACAATTTGGACAAGGCCAAGGATAGCAAAGACAACGATTCAAACAAGACCAAGGATACCAAAAACAACAATTTGGACAAGGCCAAGGATAGCAAAAACAACAATTTGGACAAGACGAAGGATAATAAAGACAAGAATTTGGACAAGGCCACAATTTTTATCCTAAGCTCTGAGCAATATGCAGAATTACCACTTTTTAACCTTAAATATCATGCAATCTACAGCATTCACTTGAAATTTGGAAGTGGCATTTATTTGACACCCCGACTATGGATCATTCTCTGAAATGAATCTTTATAGACCGGAAACAGGCCAAAACAGTCTTGAAAGCTTTCTAAAATGGAACTTGTCTTTGAAATTTAACGTGAATTTCAATGATTCATGAAATTATATCATCAAATAATATATGCATAATTTATTACGTAAATACAGCTAGGTGTTTTCCTGACCCCTTCCATATCAGTTCATTAAAATAGACAAATTAGTGTCTTTCATTTTGAAATATTCAACCAATCAAAGCGTTTGGTTCTGAATTATTTATTCGTATCTAAAACCTCTGTAGTAGTATTCTTACAAAAGAAGTCTTATTGATGAAAAGCTTCTGTAAACATGAACAGTTTACTAGATTGTTTAACCTCAAAGTGAAAGAAAACAAAGTAGCTATTTCTAGTGAATGAAAAGGAGAAAAATACTTGTCTACCTTTACTTAGAAAAAGTCAATGGAATTTATCAGATAACATCATGATTGATTGAGAGTTGCCTTAATTTACTGGGGTAAATTCTGATTTGGAATCATTAGATTGTCTGACTTCCTCTACGTCTGTTTCTCTGGCCAAAACCCCTAACACACAAGAACGATTTTGATCTACTTTCGGTCTAGACTCTTCAATGCCTGAAGTCAACACTTCAGTACTTTAATGTTGTAAATGAATGACATCACCAAGTGCATGGGTTTTCTTCATTTCGTTGAATTTTGTTTGGTGGCAATCCTGCCACATATATTTACATTTATCACAACATTTTATTTTCTCACTTCTTCATTTTCTCAACTTCTGCCTGGAATGAACAATAAGACACTTTCTCCCGTACCCCTCATTCCCCTTTCCAAAAAAGAAAGAAAGAAAGATAGAAAGAAAGAAAGAAAGAAGGAAAGATACACCGATTGCCCACGTTATCGATTCTTTATATTCAATATGGATAGCTCTCTTCTTTTTCCACGAGATGAAAATGTCATAACTAAGAAGCTGTTAAGCCAGAAACTTTCTTTTCCACTTTTGTAAGCCTATTTATGATACTTAAACCTGGGAGAGGAGGCATAAATGTAAGCAGAATTATTAAGCGTGACATTGTACCATAGAAATGATAATGAGTACAAAAAAATTCAGAATTAAAAATGGCAACAAGTTCGTGTTCCTCTTCATTAAGCAAATGACCAATATTGGTAATATAGTCTTGTCTAGATGGACTACTAGTACTTTGAGTTAAACTTGTATTCAAAGAGTACCTGAACAAATCAGGTACACAGATACCGGTTAGTGTTTATAACAACATAAGATGATAAAACTCTTGACAGTAACACTTCTCAACAGTTATTGTTCATCTGAGAGACTGTCTACCGACGGTCAGGTTCAAATCCGGGAACCTGAGTCCCGCACTGTCCTGAGTTACGTCAGCTCTATTCTCGTCACGTGAGCTATCGTCATACCGGTAGCGACGTCCATCGTCCGTTGTTAACTTTTCACATATTCGACTTTTTCTCTGCAACTGTTTTAAAGAATTTCACCAAACCTTACTGGAGGTAAGTACTATGATTGGCTGACATATTTTGAAGTTCTCCAAGAGCGCTGCACACAATGTCACCAGACCTTACAAGAAAGAAGTACTCAAGGTCTTCTATCAAGTTTGTGTTTTTCAACCTGATATGTATTCCAATATGGCCGTTATGAACTATGATTGGTTGACATATTTTCGACTTCTCCTCTTTGCCACGGTACAGAATTTCACAAAACCGCATAGGAAGGAAATACTCGAGATCCTCTAAACTTGTGTTTTTCGACCCGTCTGTAATCGAAGATGGCCGCCATGGGCCCTGATTGGGTGACATATATTCGAATTCTCCAAAACCGCTGCACAGAATATCAACAAACCTAACAGGAAGTAGGTAATCTATGTCCTCTACCAAAATTGTATCTTTCGACCTGATCCATCATCCAAGATGGCCATCAAGGGCTCTGATTGGCTTACACATTTTTGACTTCTTTTCAGCAACTGCTGCACAGAGTATCACCAAACCTTAAGAATTCAAATTTTCAAGGTCCCATACCAAAATTGTATCTTTTGACCACATCTCTCATTCATGATGGTCGCCAAGAGCTTATGATTGGCTGACATATTTTTCGACTTCTTTTCATTGACCGCATCACAAAATTTCACCAAATCTTATTAAAAGTAAGTATTAAAGATCCTCTACCAAAGTTTTATCTTTTTAACTGATACTAGTATGTCACCCAAGAGGGATTCCGGCGGCTTTGATTGACTGCCACATTTTGACATTGATAGAACTTCAAAAACATCCCCCCCCCAAAAAAAAGTACTACAAATTTTCTACCAAAATTGATCTGTCATTTGTTTGTGAATAAGCAAATTGTGTTCAGGTGAGCGATATAGGCCCAGATGGGCCTCTTGTTTGACTTATTGATAAATCTTGGAAATATTAGTTAAAATTATTTTTACAAAAATTACGTAAGAAATCAAATCCGTCTTTAAAAAAGTGACAAAAATATAAGGTTGCACAACTTTATATGTCTTGGAAAGATCATCTAGGATTTATGCTCCGTACTCGGTTTTCATTTCAGGATGCTTTCCCGTACATGACACGAGGCGTTTTCACCATGGGTAATATTGAAAATACTAACACGAATACTGGTAGCAGCAACCATGAACTGAAAATTCAATTCGAGGCTATAGTGATGACAACAGCGACTCTAAATGATGGCGACACCCACTGGGTTAGCGCCGGAGTGGAATATAACAACAGTTACAATGTGTGGATCGGACAGACCTCGTACGTGATCAAGACCACTACACCGGTAAGTTAAGGAACTACAATATATCTGTTGGTCAGTGTTCTGTGTATATGTATGGTAAGTTAAGGAACTACAATATATCTGCTGGTCAGTGTTCTGTGTATATGTATGGTAAATTAAGGAACTACAATATATCTGCCGGTTAGTGTTCTGTGTATATGTATGGTAAATTAAGGAACTACAATATATCTGCCGGTTAGTGTTCTGTGTATATGTATGGTAAGTTAAGGAACTACAATATATCTGCCGGTTAGTGTTCTGTGTATATGTATGGTAAGTTAAGGAACTATAATATATTTTCTGGTCAGTGTTCTGTGTGTATGTGTGGTAAGTTAAGGAACTACAATATATCTGCTGGTCAGTGTTCTGTGTATATGTATGGTAAATTAAGGAACTACAATATATCTGCCGGTTAGTGTTCTGTGTATATGTATGGTAAGTTAAGGAACTACAATATATCTACTGGTTAGTGTTCTTTATATATGTATGGATGTTTATACAAGTATCCACTAGGCTTGAAGTATTTTAATGTGTTCCTCAAGTGCCTTCACATTTACATGTTTATCAATGATTCACTGCGAAGTAAAGGTTTGTAAATATTGTTGGTGTCATTTTCTGTTTATGTCCGAATCTGAAATGCAGTGGAACTTGGTAGATCTAAATAGTGTACTTATCAGAACGTTCCTTAATTATAGATAATATGTTAACACTATGAATTTTCCTAGGTGTCTTCAAAAACTGCTACCTACACCATGACTCCTGTAGCAAACACCAATATGGAAGTAGGTTCAACTATGACCCTGACCTTGGACGTACTTATGCCATACCCAAGCCCAGATGTCGCTGTAGAGGCTGTCTCTCTTCATGATGACGCATCAAACACGGACCTCCGTGTAGTTTCATTTGTACTCGTCAAAGCCGGAAATAACTTCGCACCCGCGGTAATTATTCATTTATTAGAAGTTACCTCCCGTCGTCGGCCATGTTTGTGGTCAAGTATGATGTTTTTGCCTCATATTAATACTAAGTTTAATGAATTTTTAAAAGAACGTTGGTAATATTTACTCATCTTTAGAAACTTTTTGCATTGTCTAATCCCTCAAAATTTACATAAGCATTGCAAAGGCACTTGATGTATCCCTAATACAAATTTGGTTGATTTATGAACAAATATTTAGTTATATACCTCAAAGATGGCGGACAAACTTTTACAAGGGAAGTATCTCCAATAATATTTCATGCTAATGATTAGTAGCTGTGTTATCAGTAAAGTGGGTGATGTTTGAACACGACGACAGAGCAGTTGAGTGTGAAACCACGCCTACACCATAGATAAGACAGTGACTAGGATATTAGAATGAAATAACCCACTTGTCACGTATTTAATGCAATTAACGGACACTCTTAATTGGATCGAGAACCATGCGATAACAAAATGGAAGGAGCATTGGTTTTAGCATAACTGATTATCGTATGGATAGAACAAAGGAAAAACGCCGCAAGCATATGACAAACAATAGCACTGCAAGTACCCTGCTAAGTAAAAAGTGCCTTTTGTTTTAGGCTTATATGTATCAAAAATCTAATTTAAAATTACGATTAAGGAATGAATCAAATATCTGTTTAGATGCATGGAGGTTTTCCCGAAAAAGGACGGAAATCTGCTTAATCTTTCTTCAATATTTTCAAACATAAATGTAAACATTTCGAATAGAATTAAATCCAAGAAAAGCATTGTGACCTGATGTCAGTGGAGAAATGTTGTTGGTGAATAAGCACCACCAATCGTTCAACCAGTCAAAAGATCCTTTACATTTTCTCTTGATGAAAATTAGTAACTTTTTCCGCCAAATGTTTGTCTTACGTCATTATGCTGGAACAGTGATGATTTTGCCTTAAACTCAGTCCTGTGATTAATGTGAAAGGGTCAAATTAGGCGATAATATGCTTATGTTTTCTAATTTCCGGCATGTAATCAGTGATTTACAGGTCGCAAACTGAATTTAAGAAAAACGCGTTAGTGTCAGCTGATCGTGCAGATTTACTTATACACATATGCACATTTCAAAGTACTTTGCATTTTGCAGTGACCGTCTTAGATGAATAATAAAAAAGTATGAATAAATTGAAACAATGTCATTCGTTCTGAAAACTATTATAATCGATATGTTGTTGTCAATTACATTTGTCTCGTCTGCATACGCACATCCCATCTTCACGAAAACTATGTAGGCTTGGGATAAATACTCATCGTCTCCATCAGAGAGTTTATGTTTGAACTATCCTCCTGTCTAATACACTAGAGTTCGATCCAGCGTGTTGTCGAGACCCGCCATATTGTTTATATTGATAGGCATCCTTAAAGCGCATTTACATGCCGCAAATTTACTTTCATCATCCAATGAAATTTCGTGTTATATGTCTGCATTAGAATGCACCATTACATGCCAAAATTAAAACTTAAAAATTAAAATTCTACTTCATTCAATTATTTTGTCGTGGTGTCACATTCGGTGTATGACACTGAATATACAAAACTATAAAATAAAAAAACAAAACAACCCCCCCCCCCAAAAAAAACCCCCCCAAAAAACCGTAACTGTAAAAAAAAAAAAGAAGCAAATTTATTTGAAATATATTATCAATTCTCGTTATACCAACTTGCGGTATGAATTTCTCTCCTCTTTATGTCTTTTATGTCATGTAGTTTTACAACATTGTATATATATATATATATATATATATATATATATATATATATATATATATATATATATATATATATATATATATATATATATATATATATATATATAATTATATATATGCGTGTTTTGATGTTTATTACTTATTTTAAATTTACAGTTAGACATTTCGCAGTCTAAAACTATTGGAGCGAATTGTTCCGATGATTGGGCAGGGTCTTCACGAACCAGGATAGAATTACCTACTAGCCTTATCAACAAAAGTAAGTCAGGCTTAAGATACCATGCTACTTGTCTCTGGCAATGACGCCTTGTCTCTTTAATAATAATTAAAATCTCTACCCTGATCATGAGCGAGCAACAAAAGAAGTCGGATTATTACAGCTATGAACATAATAAACCGAAATAAAACCATGCTGATTAAAGTTTGTTTAATCTTATAACCACTTCCATGAATCATGATCAAAACTGAAGTCTCTTTGTTATTTCCATGGTTAACAGAATAAGTCTGATTTTCACAACCATGGTCAACAAAATAAGTCTGAATATCACGACCATGGTCAACTAAATAAGTATGATTATCATAACCATAGTCAACAAAATAAGACTGATTATCACAACCATGGTCAACTGAATAATTCTGATTATCATAACCATGGTTAACAAAATAAGTATGATTAACATAACCATTGTCAACAAAATAAGTATGATTAACATAACCATGGTCAACAAAATAATTCTGATTAACATAACCATTGTCAACAAAATAAGTATGATTAAAATAACCATGGTCAACAAAATAAGTCTGATAAGAAGAATTATGAGAAGTATTTTCTCAACTTACCCCCCCCCCCCTCACACGCACGTACGCACGCATGCACGCACGAACCCACGCACACAAACATACAGATTCACCATAACAATTACTAGATCTACATTGTCGTACCAAAATATTTGACATAAAGGCCTTACACTTTGGTTTTAATATTAATAATTTGGTTAATAAATTCTGTAAGCAGAATTCTCTTACAATATAAGAGAGAGGGATGTTATATTTCGCAAGGAAAAAAACAATTGGCTCTTGGCTTCAATTTTACTTACAGATATATAGATGACTTGCTTTCAATTAATAATCCTTCATTCGCGGATTACCTTAGCATCATCTATCCAAGTGAACTTGAGGTCAAAGAAACCACAGAAAGTAGTAATTCTACTTCGTATTTAGATATTATGTTGTCTTTCGACATTAATGGTCAATTGAACACCTCACTCTATGACAAACGTGACGATTTCAATTTCGCTATCACAAACTTTCCTTTCATAAGTAGCAACATTTCATCATCGCCCGCATACGGCGTATTCATATCTCAGTTAATACGTTATTCCAGAGCATGTTCAAATTACAGTGACTTTGTTCTGAGGGCTAGGCGACTTTTAGTTAAGCTGCTCAACCAGGGTTATATATGTGCTAGACAAGCAACGTCACTGAGGAAATTCTATGGTCGTTACGAGACTCTTATTACTCCATATGATATCTCGTTATCCAGACTTTTAAGTGATATTCTGGACTGAGACCGATTTAGATCATTTTACACAGATTTGATACCCTCTATACTAGAAGGTTACCTACTTCGACTTCTCCATATATAAATACATATGGAATTTACACGATCTGACTCTTTCTACTGGGTATATGTGACGGGTGTTGCTAGCAAGCAGGAGATGCTCACTCTCCCCGGGCACCTGATCTCACTCCATCACAGGGGTTCACATATGCTCTTCAAGTAGACATATTTTGTTATTTTCCATTTGTTTTTCATTTTCACTGATTTTGTATGTCCTCTGGTTTTTATGATTTTTGGACTTGTGCTTTGGATTTATCCATCATCTCTACATTTCACACTCACACATTTACCATAACACACGTTCTACATTTTGACACCCAGACAACCTAGTGACATTGAACTTTAATCTTGCAATAATAATTTAGTTTAAAAAGCAGATTTTTCTTACAATGTACGAGTCAATCGAAATGGCAGTCACTAAGTTGTTGCAGTTGAATGGTTTACCGGCCCACCATCCCATACAGATATATGAATACATCACAATATCCCCCTTTTTAAAGTATTTTGATATGTTTAAATTACTTAAGCATGGATTTCTTATCTTCTGTTAAGATTCACTTGAAGCTGGAAGTGCTGGACAGGACGATTTGCTGAGATTCGAGACTCTAATTTATCTAAAGCCAGACGCCCCATTAGGGGAAACCTACCCCATCGGACTGGGCGTAGAGGTGGATAGCGCCGAAGTGTGGGTGGCATACATTAATCTCACAAGCATCGCCTCAACAGCCTCATCCGTAAGTCGACTGGAAATTCATTGTTTTTCAATGATACCAATGGCCAATTTATACTACAAAGCGCTGCTCTGAAACACGTTTTTCCTCAGAGCTGATTATATTCTAAGAAACCAGATCCGAACGTACACACTCATCGTCCGCATCACCGAATCCGTTCATTTTACTACGTTACAGTAATAATTGTTCTTAATATTGCATGTGATAATACTGACTCGACCAAAAAAAAAAAATATAAAATAAAATAAACAAAAATACAAAATTAAAAAAACCCAAACCTGAATGGAATATTTTACCACTTTTAAAGTAGATTTGACATCTTTTTCTGTAGGTTGCACCAGTATTTGCTCTGGACTCGCAAACGCAAAATCAGTCAGCTTACATTTCGGGCGTCATCGAAATAATCGCCAATATAAGTACACCGGAAACTGGATTGAACACCTTTATGATAGAAATCGAAACCAGAGAAAAACTCGGCACTGCTAATCCAGGATTTCTGATTTCTCAAGTTACAGAAAAGAACAAAGGACAAAATGTTTTGTGTAACCTCGTGAACGTCACTTACGCATCAAGTGACCCTGCAAACACTGGGACTAACTCCATTAATAACAAAGCTATAGTGTATGTCAGTGTTTCAAACTTTGGCACATACACGGCTCAATATGGAAATCAAGCCAATGATTACCAACTCTCCATTAATGTTCTCCCTCTGGCAGGCCTTGCCCAGATGAACTCTGACCACATTGTAGGTATGAAGATCGACAGTGGAGTGGAGCAGACGCTTGAATATAACATTGCAGGGGAAGCCCCATTTGACGTAAGATAGTTTATGCCGTACTAGTTATATATATACATATATATATATATATATATATATATATATATATATATATATATATATATATATATATATATATATATAGATATATATATATATATATAAAGCACAAATAGAATCAGTGAAACACCTGGGAGTACTATGGACCTTGGATCTCCGAAGAAATACCTGTAGAAAATAAAGACAAATTAGACAAACATATAAAGCACAAAGACACTACAGTTAACAAGGCACCCTATATTTCACTTATATTCGTTCCCCGTCTGGGACTCGAACCCACGACCTATGGTACTGAATCACCTAGCTGTCATGCATCCGACCCTCTAACCGACTGAGCTATCCGATAGCTCAGTCGGTTAGAGGGTTGGATGCATGACAGCTAGATGATTCAGTACAGGGGAACGAATATAAGTGAAATATAGGGTGCCTTGTTAACTGTAGTGTCTTTGTGCTTTATATATATATATATATATATATATATATATAGCATTATTTCTCATTCTTCCATTACTTTCCTGTGAGTTTGAGGTGCCCTTTTGCTTCATTATCCATTGCTGTCTATATTCACACACTGTAAATTTAGGTATGAAATAAACATATATGCATAACGTATATCCTTATAATTAACAGCGATTTCATACGAGAACAGGTAACACGTGAAGTTACGTAGGCATGTTAGATTTTCTGTGTATCATACATGCTCTTAGAATGTATGATATAGTTATAGTATATAGAGAAAACAAACATTTGTTTACATAATATGGTGATATATAGTTATATGTACAATAGGTAATTATCATTCAGTTATTGTATTTAGACAATATACTTTGAAAGTATTACATGGAATGATGTTCCTGTTAAATCCTATTGATCTATGGTTATTTGCTATTTTTTCCGTAAGTGTTCGCTACATTACTGTTTTTGTTTTGTTTTGCGTATGTTTTTTTTTTTTTGTTCTTGTTTTTTTTTTACTTTAACGAGTAAAGTTTTTTCTTTTCATGTTTTTAGAATATGTCTGAATCACACAATAGCGTTCTTCTTATATTCCTTTTCTTTTCATAGCAAGTAGTGAACATGACTTTCAACTTTTTCCACAACTGTACCAAGAGCAGTCTCAGCCGTGGAGCTGTATTTGAATTCTATCTGGATATGAAGACACAGCGGAATTCAAACCCTGGACCTATAACGGTTGAATTTCCGGTTCCAACCAACTTATCTGAGTCTTTCTTTTCCCTCTGTAACTATGAGGTTGTGAGTGTGGGAAGCAATGTGGTGTGTGCAATACCCAGCGCTATTACCAGCGCTTCTGTCATTACAAAGTACGTATTACTTAGGGGGAGGGGGCGACCATACTCATAGTCATCTCAAAATCGAATGGCTATTGAAATACAAAATGTACAGTAACAAAGACAAACGTATACAGACAACAAACTAGCACTATTTGATATCAATGCTTATTAAACCCTAAGCTTGGGGCAGTTAAGATCAGTAAATAGAAAATAAAGATAACCATGGAATTCAATGTAGATGAGACTTATAAAGAATGTGATAGTTCGTTGAAAATAACAGATAGAAAGTTTTATGATTCCTTAAGCTTTGAAGATAAGCTTATGATGTGACACCGAACTATTTCTCGGGTGTTGACAGAGATATAAGCGAGAGTAAGGAGCGATAACTCTGTGTAGAGAATGTGGTATTTATTAGCAATGCCTCGAGATGACTGTCTAAGTAACCGATTGTCAATTTACATACCTCGATGTTTCCTGTGTGACACTGCTCTAGTTTGAGCAACTCGTCATTTTCAAGGAACACGGTCGTTTTCATATAGAAAATTGCCCGATAATATACTGAAAAATCAAATAGTATGAAAAGACGTTTCAAAGATACACAAAATTTGATGATTATTTCTAGATATCTGAGTTACAGAGGTCAAAATATCATAGTTTCAGTTCAAAGTAAATCTATAAAGGTTTTGAATTATCTTCTCCATCAGAGAGACAACAGTACTTGTCCCTTTGAGTGTAGTCCATTACTTATTGCCTGGCAAAAATAAAAATGCAAATACATATATTCTCTTACTTACTTACTTGACTATTGACAATTATTGATTTTGAATCATCAACCTGAAACAGTACAAGCCATTTCAAACCAAAAGAAAAAACATCATACAGATAAACAAAATGAAATTAGGAAATGAATTTATCGACGTTGATATCAATCGAAAGACGTAACAGTAATTATCGAGGTCCGTATCACGGTGGACGTTAATATGAATCGCTCCTTTAAGACGAGACAATAATAATCGATGTCCGTATCACGGTGGACATTGATATTACTCGCTTCTGTCAGATGAGACGTTAATTATTGACGTCCGTATCATGGTGGAAGTTGATATCAATCGCCCCTGTAAGACCAGAAGTAATTATCGATGTCCGTATCACGGTTAGACGTTTATATCAGTCGCTCCTGTAACACGAGACCAAGGTCTGTGTCACGGTGGACGTTGATATCAGTCGCTTCTGTAAAACGAGACTAAGGCCTGTGTCACGGTGGACGTTGATATCAGTCGCTTCTGTAACACGAGACCAAGGTCGGTGTCACGGTGGACGTTGATATCAGTCGCTTCTGTAACACGAGGGCAAGGTCTGTGTCACGGTGGACATTGATATCAGTTACTTCTGTAACATGGGACCAAGCTCTGTGTCACGGTGGACATTGATATCAGTCACTTCTGTAACACGAGACCAAGGTCTGTGTCACGGTGGAGGTTGCAATGTAAAGAATCCTCTCTCTTTAGTCCAAAAAGGGGCGTGACACAACGTGCAATTCTCTATGAAAATCAAATCTCAAATAAAAACTAAGGACAAAAATTCTTTTCGCTATTAATGGTATCTATTTGTTTTTTAAATTCTTCGTAAAAATACAATCTTTACTGCCCTGCGCCCCAGCTGACTTCTTGTTCAATATTTATATTATGATATAGTTAAAAGTAAGTTTATCCGCAATGTAAATACCCTGCTTCATTAGTATATAAGTGTTCGCAATGTGAACACCCATCTATATTTATATACACGTATGTACACGCAATATTGCATGTCCTAACGTCACTGATTTGGGTAAAAAACGTACGGTTGATGAAGTAATAGTATAGCGTTACCGAATTGTGTCAACCATGTGTCAGAAATATCTTTGATCTTTTATTATCAGATTATCCAATGGTGATTTGGACAAAGTGAAGTTGATAATCCCAGGATCCTGTAATTTGGGGCTTATAGATGACGACGAAGCAGACATGATTAAAGTCCGGATGTTGACTAAAATCCGAGACGAGAAGGAAGCGATACATGCGAGCTCTGAACAGTGGTTTGGAATTGGCGCTAGTTACAGTCCAACCCAAGTGTGGGTGGCCCAGTACAAAATAAACATAATAGCTCCTGTAAGTGGACAAAGCAACCCAAGTGTTGGTGGCTCAGTACAAAATAAACATAATAGCTCCTGTAAGTGGATAAAGCAACCCAAGTGTTGGTGGCTCAGTACAAAATAAATATAATAGCTCCTGTAAGTGAATAAAGCAAACCAAGTGTGGGTTGCCCGATACAAAATAAATATGATAGCTCCTGTAAGTGAATAAAGCAAACCAAGTGTGGGTGGCCCGGTACATAATAAATTATATAGCTCTTTTAAGTGAATGAAGCAAGCTAAGTGTGGATGGTGGAAATGAACGGAATTATAAAAATACACCTTTGCTGAAAATTTCAAATGCACAGTAATAATCTAATCATTCTGAGTGTATATTTTCCCGATTTTGATCATATTTTGTGTAGTATTTTCTTTTCTTACACAGGAATACTATTCTGGGCTGGCAGTGGTGAATGGACTCGTAGTGGATCAAAATGATTTATCCGGAAATACGTTTCCAGGGGTATACGGCATCGAGTGGAGTCTAGATGGCATATCCTTTAATGACCAAAATATTGATGTAAGGACTATAACATTGTTAGACTACAGCTTGCAGGTGCAACAACTCTACTGTTAGATAAGCAAAGTGATTTTATGGGGGACAGAATTAGTCAAATAGTTCCAACTCTGTTGGTACTCTGTTGTTTGCTGGTTATCTTTTAGTCTGTGAACAAAAGTAATTAAGAATTACATGACCTTATAATACCTGTCGCTACCTATATCAATCAAGCGAACTGAGTATTTAAAGCTGAAAATACGAGTAAAAGTTCAGCATTAATAAAGGCTATCTGGTTTAGTTGTCATACTCACCTCAGATGCGTCATGAATTGACAAAAACTTAGTGAACAACAGACAATCCATTTATCTCCGGCATGTATGTTTATGGTTTATATCTACGGCATGTATATTTATTGTTCATATCTACGGCATGTATGTTTATGGTTCATATCTACGGCGTGTATGTTTATGGTTCATATCTACGGCATGTATGTTTATGGTTCATATCTACGACATGTATGTTTATGGTTCATATCTACGGCGTGTATGTTTATGGTTCATATCTACGACATGTATGTTTATGGTTCATATCTACGGCGTGTATGTTTATGGTTCATATCTACGGCGTGTATGTTTATGGTTCATATCTACGGCGTGTATGTTTATGGTTCATATCTACGGCGTGTATGTTTATGGTTTATATCTACGGCGTGTATGTTTATGGTTCATATCTACGACATGAATGTTTATGGTTCATATCTACGGCGTGTATGTTTATGGTTTATATCTACAGCGTGTATGTTTATGGTTCATATCTACGGCGTGTATGTTTATGGTTCATATCTACGGCGTGTATGTTTATGGTTCATATCTACGGCGTGTATGTTTATGGTTTATATCTACGGCATGTATGTTTATGATTCATATCTACGGCGTGTATGTTTATGGTTCATATCTACGGCATGTATGTTTATGGCTTATATCTACGGCGTGTATGTTTATGGTTCATATCTACGACATGTATGTTTATGGTTCATATCTACGGCATGTATGTTTATGGTTTATATCTACGGCATGTATGTTTATGGTTCATATCTACGGCGTGTATGTTTATGGTTCATATCTACGGCGTGTATGTTTATGGTTCATATCTACGACATGTATGTTTATGGTTCATATCTACGGCGTGTATGTTTATGGTTCATATCTACGGCGTGTATGTTTATGGTTCATATCTACGGCGTGTATGTTTATGGTTCATATCTACGGCGTGTATGTTTATGGTTTATATCTACGACATGAATGTTTATGGTTCATATCTACGGCATGTATATTTATGGTTCATATCTACGGCGTGTATGTTTATGGTTCATATCTACGGCGTGTATGTTTATGGTTTATATCTACGGCATGTATGTTTATGATTGATATCTACGGCGTGTATGTTTATGGTTCATATCAACGGCAAGTATGTTTATGGTTTATATCTACGGCGTGTATGTTTATGGTTCATATCTACGGCATGTATGTTTATGGCTCATATCTACGACGAGTATGTTTATGGTTTATATCTACGGCATGTATGTTTATGGTTCATATCTACGGCGTGTATGTTTATGGTTTATATCTACGGCATGTATGTTTATGGTTCATATCTACGGCGTGTATGTTTATGGTTCATGTCTACGGCATGTATGTTTATGGTTCATATCTACGGCGTGTATGTTTATGGTTCATATCTACGACATGTTTGTTTATGGTTCATATCTACGGCGTGTATGTTTATGGTTTATATCTACAGCGTGTATGTTTATGGTTCATATCTACGGCGTGTATGTTTATGGTTTATATCTACGGCTTGTATGTTTATGGTTCATATCTACGGCGTGTATGTTTATGGTTCATGTCTACGGCATGTATGTTTATGGTTCATATCTACGGCGTGTATGTTTATGGTTCATATCTACGGTGTGTATGTTTATGGTTCATATCTACGACATGTATGTTTATGGTTCATATCTACGGCGTGTATGTTTATGGTTCATATCTACGGCGTGTATGTTTATGGTTCATATCTACGGCGTGTATGTTTATGGTTTATATCTACGACATGAATGTTTATGGTTTATATCTACGACATGAATGTTTATGGTTCATATCTACGGCATGTATATTTATGGTTCATATCTACGGCGTGTATGTTTATGGTTCATATCTACGGCGTGTATGTTTATGGTTTATATCTACGGCATGTATGTTTATGATTGATATCTACGGCGTGTATGTTTATGGTTCATATCAACGGCAAGTATGTTTATGGTTTATATCTACGGCGTGTATGTTTATGGTTCATATCTACGGCATGTATATTTATGGTTCATATCTACGGCGTGTATGTTTATGGTTCATATCTACGGCGTGTATGTTTATGGTTTATATCTACGGCATGTATGTTTATGATTCATATCTACGGCGTGTATGTTTATGGTTCATATCAACGGCATGTATGTTTATGGCTCATATCTACGGCGTGTATGTTTATGGCTCATATCTACGGCGTGTATGTTTATGGTTCATATCTACGGCGTGTATGTTTATGGTTCATATCTACGGCATGTATGTTTATGGTTCATATCTTCGGCGTGTATGTTTATGGTTTATATCTACGGCATGTATGTTTATGGTTCATATCTACGGCGTGTATGTTTATGGTTCATATCTACGGCATGTATGTTTATGGTTCATATCTACGGCATGTATGTTTATGGTTCATATCTACGGCAGGAATGTTTATGGTTCATATCTACGGCATGTATATTTATGGTTCATATCTACGGCATGAATGTTTATGGTTCATATTTGATAGCCTTAATAGGAGAGTGGCTCCAGTTATGCATTCACCACAGTCCTCGTAATACAATCATCTTGTTGTAGCACTATTATCGTTATTATTGACCAATTAACTAAAGGGTTGAGGAATTTTCATCATTTTGTAATTTATTTGGAGGGGTTGTTTGTTTTTATTTTATTTTGCTTTTTTTAAAATTATTCTTTTTGATTAAAGCTAGTTATAATATGACTTCAAATATTTGGAAGATTTCAGTCCGAAGTATAGAAATGAGCAATCTTTTGTTCACATTTTCGTAACAGTTAATTACAAATCTTTTGTTATTGTTCATTACACATCTTTTGTAATTGTTCATTACACATCTTTTGTTACCGTTCAATACACATCTTTTGTTACTGTTCATTATACTGTTCATTACACATCTTTTGTTACGGTTCATTACACATCTTTTGTTACAGTTCATTACACATTTTTGTTACAGTTCATTACACTGTTCATTACACATCATTTGTTACTGTTCATTACACATCTTTTATTACAGTTCATTACACTGCTCATTACACATCATTTATTACTGTTAATTACACATCATTTGTTACTGTTCATTACACATCTTTTATTACAGTTCATTACACTGCTCATTACACATCATTTATTACTGTTAATTACACATCTTTTGTTACAGTTCATTACACATCTTTTGTTACTGTTCATTAAACATCTTTTGTTGCTGTTGAATACACAACTTTTGTTACAGTTCATTACACATCTTTTGTTACCGTTCAATACACATCTTTTGTTACTATTCATTATACTGTTCATTACACATCTATTTTACAGTTCATTACACATCTTTTGTTACAGTTCATTACACATTTTTTGTTACAGTTCATTACACTGTTCATTAGTATAGTATAGTATAGTATAGTTTATTAGCAAAAGAACCATATGGTTTATATGCATACATAGAAAAATACATCAAAATTAATGATACAAAGTGAACATTCAGGCACACAAACAAGTTATGTAATTAAAGTATATTAATTTAAATGATATTGAGGAGGACAGACAATGATAGTATATAAATAACTACATATATAGGACAGACTGTACAGTACATAGTGTAAGTAAATAAGCAAAACAAATTATACAATTGTATGGTACATTGCAGACAGTAAATATTAAGTATTGAAATGCGTATGAATGATAACATATGTACGCCATATTACATTCTCAGAGCCCTCATTTCAGAAGCATGTTTCAGAAATTTAGCAAGGTTACATAATTGTTTCCTGTTTTCAATAGCAAATAATTGCACAAGTTTAGACATTGATGGACGAATCCAATAATATTGTTTAATAAAGGACCTTCTTATATCCGAGTAAGTGGGGCAAACGAGAACAAAATGGTACTCGTCTTCAACTATGTCGAAGCAAAAGGGACAAACACGATTGTTTCTTTCCATTCTAGTGTATCTACCCTGTTCAATACAAAGTGTATGGGAAGATAATCTAAATTTAGACAAAAAGACAACCAAATTATCAGGTAAAGATTTCCGAAGATAATATTGAAGCGAAAAGGAGTCAATAAGGTATCTGTACATGTAACATTTAGACGAGGTTTCAAAAAATGCGTCTCTCTCTTGCAGAAATATATCTGTAAGTCGCTGTTTAAAAATATACAAGAACACATTCTCATTTGGAACCCCTTGATTATACCATACATCGCTAAAGCCAACCGTACATAATATGTTCTTAATATTAGCTAACCAGCAGTTTTCATGTAAATGTATAAGCATATCATCTAAAAGTGAACGCAAAATACAATTTTCGGTTTTTAAAAGCTTAAGCCAATACTTAACTACTTTAACGGTTCGTATAACCTTTAAGGGAAGTCTACCGAGTTCAGAATACACCATAAAATTTGGGGTGTTGCGTTTCACTTTCAAAATTCTTTTACAAAAATACATATGCACTTTTTCAATATCTTTACCATGATGATAACCCCATATTTCACAACCATAGTTTAAAACACAAGAAACATACGTATCAAATACTTTGAGCTTTGATTCAATATTTAAATAATTATCGTTACATGTTTTTAAAATACCAAACATACATTTTTTGCCTTGTGAGGCAAGTATACTTTGCGTTATATTAAATTTACCATTGTAATTCAGTGTAACGCCTAAATAGTTAAAAGAGGAGACAACTCCTATTTTTGAACCATTAAAAAACCAGTTATCGCCGTTGCATAACTTTCCACTGTTTCTAAAAACAATAATTTTGGTTTTATCAGCATTTACAGATATATCCCATTCGTTACAGTAAACATTGAGTTGATTGAGAGTGTTTTGTAGACCATCACGACTTTCAGATAACAAAACAGTGTCGTCTGCATACATTAGTAAAAACAATGCAATATCACGCAGATAAACTGGCTCACATGAATTACGCAATAAACACATTTCTAAATCGTTTATGTATAAAGAAAATAAAAATGGCGACAAAGCCTCGCCTTGCATCAAACCGTTAGTACAAGAAAATGTTTCAGATAGGTTACCATTATAACGAACACAAGATTTTACACCAGCATAGAGCTGTTTTATGGTAGTAAGTAGCTTCCCAGTAACACCACTTCTGGCAAGTTTATAAAATAGTTTCCATCTATTTACAGAGTCAAAAGCTTTTCGATAATCCACAAAACAACAATACAACTTTTTTTTAGAATTTAAGAACATTGAAATTAAAGATTGTAGAGCGAATATTGCATCAGTAGTACCGAATCCTGGTTTAAAACCAAACTGAGCGTCTGTGATTACATCATTTACAGAAGACCACTTCAACAATCTATTATTTAAGACAGACGTAAATATTTTTGCCAGATTACTAATGAGAGTAATACCTCTATAATTGTTTGTATTATTTGGGTCACCTTTTTTATGAAGTGGAAGGATTATTCCTTCTGACCAGCTAGGTGGGAAAATACCAGCATCAAATATGCAGTTGAACATTTTACAAAGCATTGGAGATAAGATATTGCTAAATTTAATAAAGTATTCGTTCAGGAGAAGGTCAGTCCAGTAGCTTTACCAGCCTTTAAATGTTTTAAAACACATGCTATTTCGTTTTCACATATAGGTACATTCAATTCATCAAAAATGGATACGTCATGTTCCTCATTGACAACATTGTTATCATGATCAACATTACAAATTTCTTTAAAATGCATATAAAAATCTTTGACAGATAGTGTGCTATGTACGCTTTGATTTTTCCTGAAGATTCTAAAAAACTGTTTTGGGTTATGCTTTCGTATATAGCTCAGTCTATTACCCTCGTGTCGTAAGTACTGCTTCTTGATCTTATTGCAGTAACGTTTGTAACTCCGTTTACATACGACGAGGTTATTACGATTAAAATCTGACCTGTTTGAACTAAAAATACGTAATGCGCCTCTGTAATCATAATACAAAGATTTACACCTGTCATCGAACCATGGTTTATCTTGTGTTTTAAAATATTTATGCGACCTGGATGATTTCACACAAAACTTACTAAAAACATCATTCAAAACATCAACAAATTTATTTACACCTTGGTCTATTACTAAGTTTGAAGATTGCAAATCATCAATAATACGTTGTAAATCAGGCACCCTATCATTCAAATCCCCTCTCATACGATCCAATTCATCACCATTCCACTTACACACATTTAAGGAGTTATCACCCTTGCTTTCCTCACCGGTTCGAACCATAGACACGCGTTCTATATACACTGTAAAATCTACAAGTGCGTGATCAGACCATTCGTTGAAATTATTTACATGCATTTCCTGAATTAAATTTAAGTTGTCTTTATGGGTCAATACATAATCAATGACGCTTGACCCAAGATGGTTAAAGAACGTAGCCTTTCCGGTCCTATCACCTTCAATTCTACCATTACACACTCTCATGCCGGATGTTATGCAAAAGTCGAGAAGTTTTCTACCAAAAGTATTAGTGACAGTATCTTCAGAATGTCTAACCCCTAAACCCGCATCTTTAACATATGAGAAAATAGATGAGAGATGATCAACTAATTGACAGGATAACGTATCAAGTTCAATATAGTCCTTACCCAACCCAATACGGCTATTCAGATCGCCTGTAATAATAACATCACCTTTGTCTTTAAATTCGGCTACGTCACTCAAGAGGCAGTCATACAAATCAATATTATAAACATCATAGAAGACATTATGTTCGTGTGGAATATAAGAAAAACATATGAAAATATCTCGACCATAGTTGTTTCGGATTTGAAACCAAAGAATACTGTCGCCGACGCATTTTACGAATTTTACAGAGGCAACTAAACAGTGCCTATATAGAATAATGAGACCACCTCCTTTACCTTTTTGACGAGGGAATGATAAATATGAGAAATCTGACAGTGTTATATTAAGATCCAAGTTGTCTTTGGTTTGCCAACATTCTGAAAGAAAAATTATATCAAAATTGACTAAAGTGTTACAGAATTCAGGATCTTTAAGTTTGTGAACTATTCCGCGATTTACATTCCACGATGCCACACGAATATGAGCGGTTGCTTGATCGTCCTCCACGCTATCCTACGCCCTATCCTGTGTCCGCGGCTGAGTAGAGGCTGCTCTATGACGTGGTGAATACAGCACATTGTTAATATAAAGTTTATTATACACGAGTCTTGTGGTATTCCCCTTCCTGCGCTCCTCCTTCATGACCTGGATCAGCTCCCGACGTTGTTCATTGATTTCAGCTGGGAAATGCTCATTTATATAGTACCTGGTACCACGCAACTCCCTGGATCGGAACCTGACGTCCTGCCGCTGCTTGTAATCTCCGAACTTGGCAATGATAGCCCTCGGCGAGGAAGGCCCATTCAAGCGGTGCACCCGATCAAACTTAATACTACTCACTAACTCAGATGCCATATGAAGTTTCTCTGTAAGGAATTGTCGCAAAATGTTTTCCGTGACGTCAGGCGTTTCACCCGGTGCTTCCGCGATCCCAGAAAACAACAGATTGTCCCTCATGGACCTAGCTTTCACATCTACGATATCTAATTTCAAAACCCTGTTCTGTTCTTCAAGATTACATATTCTGTCTGCCATATTTTTCAACTCAAATTCCAAATTATCGGTTTTGTCACACACCGCCTCAACTATATCCTTAGTTTGTTTAACACTGTCTGCTACCTCTGACTGCACTCGCTTAACATCCTTTTCAAATTTTGAGATTTTGATATCCAATGAACCCACTTTATTTTCTAAGACCTCCAACCTCTCAAGTTTTTTTGTCACTTCACACAATTTTACGTCAAAAAATACATGTAGTGCATTGAATTTAAGAGTAAGGTCTCTGGCCCAGGCGGGGGCGTCCTGAAGTGCTGATTCCGTGGATCCGGAGATAGGGATCGAATCTACTTTAGGGGTGGATGTATTATTAGATCCAGGTTCAGGTGTTTTACCATACAATATAGAATGAGTGTCATTTAAAAGTCTACTCACTGACATGGACTCGTTCGCGCTCTCGTCCGTGGATGGTGTCCCCTTCCTTTTCTTGCTAGTTTTACCCATTGGAGAATTATTAAACACAATGTAATCCAGTATAGCGAAAGTTAAGCAAATAAATTAGAATTCAACATAGAAATTCGCTATGCAAATCATTTTTCCTTTGTTTCAACTAGAAATACAGAGCTCCTCACAAACACGTCTTGACACCTGAACATTCACTCACTCATCCATTACACATCATTTGTTACTGTTCATTACACATCTTTTGAGACCGTTCATTACACAATTTTTATTACTGTTCATTACACTGTTCATAACAGATAATCTCTTACTGTTCATCACACATCTTTTGTTAAAGTTCATTACACATCTTTTGTTAATATTCATTACACATCTTTTGTTACTGTTGATTACACAACTTTTGTTACAGTTCATTACACATCATTTGTTACTGTTCATTACACATTTTTTGTTACAGTTCATTACACATTTTTTACTGTTCATTATACATCTGTTGTTATTGTTGATTACACATCGTTTGTTACTGTTCATTACACTTTCGTGACTTTCCTTTTCTAGATTTTATCAATTGATCTCTCTTCGACCAGATAAATATATATTTCAACACTGACAAATACAACATTGGTATTATGAGTAGTTATTTTTAAGAGAAAAACGTTTATAGAAGTGGTAAATACAGTGTTTTGTCTCACGATTAAATTACTCTAGCCATAGTATACAGTTATAGACTGGAAACAAGACATGTTATAATTCCATGTCAAGTCCTCAGTAGCAGAGTGGGATAAAGTATTATGGTATACAGTTATAGACTGGAAACAAGACATGTTATAATTCCATGTCAAGTCCTCAGTAGCAGAGTGGGATAAAGTATTATGGTATACAGTTATAGACTGACCACCAGACATGTTATAATTCCATGTCAAGTCCTCAGTAGCGGAGTGGGATAAAGTATTATGGTATACAGTTATAGACTGGACACAGGACATGTTATAATTCCATGTCAAGTCCTCAGTAGCGGAGTGGGATAAAGTATTATGGTATACAGTTATAGACTGGACACAAGACATGTTATAATTCCATGTCAAGTCCTCAGTAGCGGAGTGGGATAAAGTATTATGGTATACAGTTATAGCCTGTACACAAGACATGTTATAATTCCATGTCAAGTCCTCAGTAGCGGAGTGGGATAAAGTATTATGGTATACAGTTATAGACTGGACACAAGACATGTTATAATTCCATGTCAAGTCCTCAGTAACAGAGTGGGATAAAGTATTATGGTATACAGTTATAGACTGGACACCAGACATGTTATAATTCCATGTCAAGTCCTCAGTAGCGGAGTGGGATAAAGTATTATGGTATACAGTTATAGACTGGACACAAGACATGTTATAATTCCATGTCAAGTCCTCAGTAGCAGAGTGGGATAAAGTATTATGGTATACAGTTATAGACTGGACACAAGACATGTTATAATTCCATGTCAAGTCCTCAGTAACAGAGTGGGATAAAGTATTATGGTATACAGTTATAGACTGGACACAAGACATGTTATAATTCCATGTCAAGTCCTCAGTAGCGGAGTGGGATAAAGTATTATGGTATACAGTTATAGACTGGACACAAGACATGTTATAATTCCATGTCAAGTCCTCAGTAGCGGAGTGGGATAAAGTATTATGGTATACAGTTATAGCCTGTACACAAGACATGTTATAATTCCATGTCAAGTCCTCAGTAGCGGAGTGGGATAAAGTATTATGGTATACAGTTATAGACTGGACACAAGACATGTTATAATTCCATGTCAAGTCCTCAGTAACAGAGTGGGATAAAGTATTATGGTATACAGTTATAGACTGGACACCAGACATGTTATAATTCCATGTCAAGTCCTCAGTAGCGGAGTGGGATAAAGTATTATGGTATACAGTTATAGACTGGACACAAGACATGTTATAATTCCATGTCAAGTCCTCAGTAGCAGAGTGGGATAAAGTATTATGGTATACAGTTATAGACTGGACACAAGACATGTTATAATTCCATGTCAAGTCCTCAGTAACAGAGTGGGATAAAGTATTATGGTATACAGTTATAGACTGGACACAAGACATGTTATAATTCCATGTCAGTCCTCAGTAGCGGAGTGGGATAAAGTATTATGGTATACAGTTATAGACTGGACACAAGACATGTTATAATTCCATGTCAAGTCCTCAGTAGCGGAGTGGGATAAAGTATTATGGTACACAGTTATAGACTGGACACAAGACATATTATAATTCCATGTCAAGTCCTCAGTAACAGAGTGGGATAAAGCGTTATGGTGGACCTCTCTCTTCCCTATTATCTCTTTCAAGGCTATTATAAATTTCTGTTCAGGGCAAGTGCCAAAGTCTGTAAACATATCTGTCTAAATTGGTGAATGTTTGGACCACATGATATAATAATTATAATGGCTAGATGTACATGTTTTATACCATTTCCTTACAGTGGCCATCCAATTCCAATAATGGCTCACATGATATCCTTATGACTCGACATCCGTTCATAACCAGCTACATCGGAATGAAGAGTACAGCCTCTTGTAACACGTCTTGTTTCATTGGCCATGAATTCATCGTCACAGAGCGTAAGTTAACGAGGAGGTGAAATGGAAAAATGTTCTGATTAAAGTATTAAGTCTTTTCCTAACGCAAATAATATCAGGTCATAGAAAACATTTTGGGGTAATACTTGTATACAAAATGTACACAAACAAGAAGAGATCCTGATGAAGTAGCACATACAGTGTGAAACCTAATGCATATTGACCACTCGCCAAATGTTTGACATCATGCCTTGGCATATTTTTTCTTTTTGTCGTCGATAAGAAGTTGCTGGTGAAAGAATGATATAATTATGACGTCACAATGAAATTATGTGGATTGTCTTGGTTTAAATGGATATGGTGATCTTTGAACATGAGGCGAAATTTCTAAAAATGATGATTTTTGACATTGTCAAGTTTAATGGAGTATTATGATGAAAATAGGAGGAAAATAGCGGGGCCAGACCTAGAAATGTACATAGTCAATTGCCTACGTTTTGAAATTATGTAATTGTTGTAAATTGCTACCTTTAGATAATACTCACTCAAGGTCACAATATTGTTTAATCTTAGTTACAAATACGAAAAATAGTTGTTTAAATTTGTATTCAGATAATTTGCACAAAAATAATCGAAGTTATTGTCGTTCTATGCTAATCAAGTATCATAAAATAATTTTCTTTATAGTGGAAGATTACATAGAAATCTTCAACGACGCTGATAAAAGCCTTCTTCGGAACTTCTCTATCGCTTTGGATGGCAAGAATACCACGTGTTTTGGCCTGCCGTTCCAAGGTAATCGCCCTCCCGTTTTCTGGGCACGCTTGAACATGACCATCATGAATGTGACCTTCAGCAGGTTTGAATTATTGGTGTCTGGGAAAGGACTGTCGTGTGACAGACATGGTGGAAATCGTGTACTACAGGTTAGTGCATACATGAAGATGATGATGTGTGTGTATGTGATATATTCTGATACATATTAAGGTTAGGTAGGCTGAAACACTTCACTGTGTATCACTGGAATCTCTCACCGATATCAGATCTGGATTTGAACCCGACCCAGTATAGAAAGTATATGTTACAACACCGGTGTGATCAATCACTAAGCAACAAAAAGTAAGATGAAATTGAGAAAAAGATATATATATATATACATATATATATATATATATATATATATATATATATATATATATATATATATATATATATATATATATATATATATATATATATATATAGAGAGAGAGAGAGAGAGAGAGAGAGAGAGAATATTAGATAATCGGTAAAACTTTAAAAATCATAAAAAAGAAATTTCAAAATAATTGTTCTATGACGTCCTTCAAAGTTTGTTCAAAGTTCTCGGCAGTAAATTCTAGTGAAGACCTGTTATAGGTTGAGAAGCAAGGACAATTCTGACAGAATTGTAGAATTATTTGTTGCCACATTATACCTATGAAATAATAAGTTATAGTAACAACGCATCGCTCTAGCTTAATAAAGAGCGACCTAAATGCTATTTTCCAGGTAACTGTTCCTGACAAATTTCAGGTGTCCTATCCAACATCCTCCTCCGTCGGAAAATTCCATGGCGACATTAAATTTTGTACCCTGGCTTACGATGGCGCTGGAGAAAGCCCGAATTCTCTCTGCAAGTACCAATGTGAATGCACCGATGCTGCACAATGCGAGGAGGTGTTCGTTTTTATTGCTAATTCCGAGGTGTCGCCTGCATCTCCATGGGAACTCTGTGAAATCACTGCTGAAAACTATTAATTTGAAAAAAAAAATGTGATAGCTTGAAAAATCGAGCATACTGAAGAAATATTTAATAGAATTGTTGAAAAATACAACAACTGTGATAAAATTTGTTTTATCTCTATTTTTCACGAACACATTATATATGTGGAAAAAGTATTGATTTTTACAATATTTGTTATTTGTTATTGTAAAGTGTATTAGTACAAGGTGCTGATATAATAACAGAGGGGGAATGTATTAGAGAGAGGAGAAATTCGTGACAGACGACTCGATGAAGGAAAAATGTGATAAAGACATAGGGACTGTAAAATGGAATAAGGAGAAAAAAGAAAGGAGGACAGAAGGTCAAATTGCTTTATGCCTGTATTGATATTTAAAGGCTTTTGTTGGTCTTTATCATTAACAGCAATTAGACACTCATAATATCAGTTTCCAAATGCTTCTTGCATATTTTAAATAATTTTCAAAAATAATGAAATATTTATGTATAACTTATATTCGAAATATTCCTTCTTTTCATGCTTTTCAATATACGAATCTGTCATAAAACTGTATTCATAAAAGCCCTTTTTATAATAATGTAATGTGACGGACTTCTCTTATGGAGGATTATATAGAATATTTTTGTAAGCTATGTGTCTTTATATATACTGATTAATGCTTACAGTATGTTTCATACAATATTCTGGTCATGTGATAACATATAATATTCTGGCCATGTGATATCTTTGTTCTAAGGTCAAAATAAAATTGTGCTATCATTTCGCCTTTTCATGGCTTAGCCTATACAAATTTTTTTCATATTGACCCATGAAAAAAAATGAATGTAAGGTGTTCCTTTGTATTTCAGTTCGTTTCATATACATCCAGAAGTACTTTTTCATTATTCTCAGTCATACAATATAATGGTGTCAGTTAGTTAATTTGGTACTGAATTTTCTCGATAAATATCTGTATTTTCGATTTTCACAGTGTAGCCCTTGAGCATCACTAAAGAGACACGAGTTGTGGGAATGCACATATTGTGCACCAACGATTTTACACGTGCATATGTTCTGATAACAATTATATATTTATTACATGACCCTCTCACTATTCTGAGTCATATTGTAATACATATTTATTAAATGACCCTCTCACTATTCTTAGTCATATTGTAATACATATTTATTAAATGACCCTCTCACTATTCTTAGTCATATTGTAATACATATTTATTAAATGACCCTCTCACTATTCTTAGTCATATTGTAATACATATTTATTACATGACCCTCTCACTATTCTGAGTCATATTGTAATACATATTTATTACATGACCCTCTCACTATTCTGAGTCATATTGTAATACATATTTATTAAATGACCCTCTCACTATTCTTAGTCATATTGTAATACATATTTATTAAATGACCCTCTCACTATTCTTAGTCATATTGTAATACATATTTATTACATGACCCTCTCACTATTCTGAGTCATATTGTAATACATATTTATTACATGACCCTCTCACTATTCTTAGTCATATTGTAATACATATTTATTACATGACCCTCTCACTATTCTGAGTCATATTGTAATATATATTTATTACATGACCATCTCACTATTCTTAGTCATATTGTAATATATATTTATTACATGACTCTCTCAATATTCTGAGTCATATTGTAAGACATATTCCCTTACAATGAAAGTAGGCATTATCAAGCAAGTAATTACTAACAGGAGAGTGAACAAAACCACGAGTAATCTCAAGTTTTCTATTTTGCTATCAAATACTGTACTTACAATCTGAAGACTCGTAGAGCTGATAAACTAATCGACATTTTATATTCGAATCGTAAGTGTTGTATATTAATCTGTGCATCGACGAACAACAGATTCCGCTAAAATCTGCTCGATAGATCAACTACTGTATGTAAATAGACCTTTCACGTTAACTGCAGAGATGTAATCTGATACAGAAAAAGTGGACATATTTTAAAATTCTGGAGCCATTTGTTCGAAACTTTAATCACTGGTTAAGCTAACCAATGGTTAAATCTATCTGCATATGTCTTTGAAATTAGTAGACTTTAAGTCATAGTCTGTGTACTGATTTGTAACATATGAAACAAGCTTGTAAAATACTTTAGATTTTTATACAGAAATCTTATAAATTAAAGTAATTGTCTCTCAAACTTTAACAACTGGTTATATTAACCAATGATTAAATTTCCAAACAACTGGCCCCTGGACGATAGAATGATAACCGTTCCCGTCCAATCGATCAGAATAAAGTCAGATTACGTAATGACGTGTTAGATTTGGAGGAACGATAATTAATTTGCCGTCCAATGTTACAGCTAGAAGTCACCGCAAAAAAGGTCTTTTTAGACAATACAATTAATAACACCAAAAATAAATGAAAAATCTATTGAAGGTTTCAGGCCGAGTTCGGTTGCCTTTTTCAACATTTCAGCGGTGCTACTTCATCTTGAAATAATTTGAGTAAATTTTAAGCTTTATATTTATCATATCTTATCATGTTGTTTATTAATCATATCAAATATGACATATCGTTGCTTTATAGGTAGCTGCATTTTTTTATCTGTATAACATCATAATTGCAATAAATGTTGCTTTATTCCTTTGATGTTTTCAGTATGTTTTATTTTGTTCAGACTATGTCGTTATAAGGATTGCTATCTTGTTTCTCCTATGGTACACGAATGTTTTTAACAGTCTGGCGAAAACAAACAGTAAAACTCTTAATGTCAGTTCTCCCTCTATCTTTGTCACGAAGGTACCGACAAGCCTATTATACATACATATAAAACAACCGTATTGGAATGTGCAAAATCAGATTTGTGGGCACATTTATATGAAGTACAAATCCAAGATATTGTTCCGAAATCCACAACTCGAAGTCGAAGAAACACGACAATACATATATAATATAATATAAACAATCACGAAGCGGTGACATTAAATTGCGTTAATATATACATGTACACATACAAAGATATAGAAATGTACAATAAATCACCGTAATAATAAACATTACCACTGTTGTCAATTATTTGCACGAATTCCGGACGATTTTAAGTGTTAGGTTTGGGGATTAAAATGTTTCCCCCGTTAAAGACAGAATACATGTATATGTGATAAATATTGGTTTCAATAAAAAATATAGACATACTTATCATCAAAGTTTTAAACATATACTGATATTGAAAACATTCTTGCTATATCGAGGTAAAATCTGAAGTAAGTCCGTGTTTATGTCTGCATAACCCTGTTGCTAATTCACGCAGATATGGCGAATGGAATACCTTAACACATAATACAGACGATTTATCTCTAACCTGCTGCAATATGCTTTCACATAGACGACTTATCTCTACTCTGCTGCAGAATGGTTTCAAGTTGTAAGTTTTCGTTTTGTGAACTATGTTTTTTGTTGTTGATTATATTCAATATATTTGTGTCCTCGAATGCTGAGCACGGAACGTTGATTAGAACTGTGCAATGGAAAACTAAACAAGGAGCATTACGAGGAGGCACTTTCAAAATAAAATCAGAAGAGGTTTATAAGTTCAAGAAAATTCCTTTTGCAAGACCTCCTCTCGGAAATTTACGATTCAACAAACCAGTAAAAGCTAATCCTTGGAAAGGGACATTAGATGCCACGAAATATGGACCATCATGCATCCAATATATAGACGACAGCGATAAACGGTTGATTCCAAATTTGGAAACATCAGAAGATTGTTTGCATTTGAATATTATTGTTCCAAGAAATTTAAATGCAACAAATAAATTAGCAGTTATGGTTTGGGTACATGGTGGCAGTCTAACGAACGGACAAGGGTCTATGTTTGACGGAACTCTTTTAGCACTGACTGGCAATGTTATTTTTGTGTCAATTAACTATAGAGTGAATGTTTTTGGATTCTTTAGTTCTAGCGATAAAAACGGAAACTTGGGAATTTTTGATCAGCATATGGCCTTTCAGTGGGTGCATATGAACATTGCAGACTATGGTGGAGACAAAGGAAAGGTCACCATTTTTGGTGCATCTTCGGGATCCTATAGCGTTACGCTTCATTCAATATTACCAAGCAATTATGGACTGTTTCATCGAGTTATTGCAGAGAGTGGAGCAATAGGACCTCTTGCTTATACAGAAACAGAACAAACACGAGCTTCATCATATCAGCTTGCTAAAACATTGAACTGTATTACTGCTACAAACGACATTGATATGGAATGTATGAAAGCAATGTCGGCACAGACATTGCTCGAAACGTATTCCTCTTTGCAGATAGAGTTCCACGTCATTACAGATGGAGAATTAGTGAAAAAGGATATGATAACACAACTGAAAGAACCATCCAGCGAAGTATACCAAATGTTTCACAGTGTCGATTTCTTGGCTGGAACAAATTCAGGTGAAGCCGGGCTAATGTTTTACGAATTTGCAGAACTTGGAATAAATAATGCAACTGGTATAAACTCCTCAGATCTATGTGAGAAGATCGTGCGTAAAAAAGTGGAGGAGAAATTTGAAAATTGTTCCCGTATATATTCACAACTGTGTAAACAGTACTCACCAAAATCCTCCAGCACACTGGCAGAGGAGACTCAATATGCAATTAATTATTATAACGAGATTGAGTTCCTCGCCGGCACAACATTTCTACTCGATCAACATGCTGCGGATAATACCACATCTACATATCAGTATTACTTCACATATAAGCCAGCTTGGGAACTTATTCCTTCAAGACCTGGATGGTTAAAAGGACCTAATCATGCGTCTGAAATTGCTTTAGTATTTGGAATGGATTGGTATCCAAACGCAACAATGATTAGTCCAAACGAGCAAGATTTGTCCAAGAGAATGATGACTTACTGGACCAGCTTTGCTAAAACAGGGTAAATATGAAAATGAATGTCATGAAAATAATGTCTAAATAGCAAGTTGTCAGGTCTGTTCTGAGGTTTGATAATTAAGATGGTTTTAAAAATTCTGGTTATATTTTAGAAATATGAACATATAAAGTAGACAAAAGCGAAAGGATATACAAAGTTAAACATTTTTGATAAAACGAGTATATTGTCAACAACCATTTATTGGTGTTTAAGTTCGTCCAGTGGTGTCATTCGGCGTTTGTATAATACGTTTTAAATGTTTTACTGTGCTAATCAAAAGCGTAGATAAAAAATCAGCATTTTGAGTAAACAGTACCCGTTTGAATAAATTATCGTGTTATATCATAGACACAATAAAAGAGTAAAATGAAAATTATATAAGAATGGGATCAAACGATTACTTGTATCAATTGCGCAGTTCTTAACTATAAGAATTACTTGTTTATTGTTTTAAGTTACATCACGAAAATTTCTCGTATATTCCTAGCCGAAGCAGTGATGAATCTTCTACTTATTACCGCCTATTGTGACAGACAGAAAACCGACGAGTTCCCAATTGGGCTCAAACCATTGACCTATCAATACCCATTATTATTTAAAAAGCATTTGTGTTGTCTGCATCATCCATTATATATAGGTATTAAGGAAATAACATTATTTTCATTTGGTTTATTACAGAAATCCAAATTTCAGACATTCGTTACAGTGGAAGAAATACACACGAGAAACACGTTATTTTATCAACTTCAGTATTAAAGACCAAATAGCTATTAACTTGAGAACTAATGAAACAATGTTTTTAAATGCTTTGCCTAAGTATTTGCAACAATGCCGTGAAGACAACAACTACACTATAGTGACAACCTCTTACGGGAAAATAAAAGGATATGTCGAAACATTTGAGAATGAAAACGTACATACTTTCAAACGCATACCTTTTGCTAACCCTCCAACAGGTTCTTTGCGATTCAGAAAACCTATCAAACCTGATCCATGGAAGGGTGTTTTTGATGCAGGGATATTTGGACCGTCTTGTTATCAAAATCCAATAAACGAAAATGGCAGAGTTCCAACTACGAACATCTCTGAAGATTGTTTACATTTGAACGTGTATGTACCGCGGGATATTAGTATCACTAAGATACTTCCAGTTATGATTTGGATTCATGGCGGTGGGTTTACGTCTGGACAGGGCACTTCAATAGATGGTCGAAATTTAGCGCTTTTTGGAAATGTCATAATTGTGACTTTCAATTACCGGCTAAATATTTTCGGATTTTTTAGTATCAATAGAAACTCAAGAATGGGTAATTATGGTTTGTATGACCAACAGTTAGCAATAAAGTGGGTGAAGGAAAATATTGGAAACTTTGGAGGAGATCCTTACAAAATAACGTTATTTGGGGAGTCAGCTGGGGGTGTGGGTACTACGTTACAGGCGTTGATTCCAAGTAATAAGGGATTGTTTCAAAGAGTCATTGGTGAGAGCGGATCGGCTTTAGCCAAACGTGATTTTGACACGAAAACGTACAATACATCCAAGTTAGTTGTAGAATATTTGAATTGTTCCTTTAAATCTGATCACGATATGCTTGCATGTCTCCAATCAAAAACTCCATCTGTAATATATAGCGCTTATAATAATGTATCTAATCTCGTAAATAGAGTGTACAGCTGGACCACTGTCATAGGACCAATGGTAGACGGGGAATTGATAATCGATGATCCTTTGACGTCACTGGAAGATAAAACGTCACCAGCTTATAAAATGTTTTCAAGTGTAGATCTTCTAGTTGGAACTAATACAGCTGATTCTGGGCTCTTATATTTCACCCTTCTAGGTCGGTCAAAATCTTTCGGGTTTAATGTTACAGCAGGTGTCCCAACGTCTGTTCTTTGTGATCATATTGCCCCTGCAGTATCTAGGGACTTGTTTTCAAATTGCCCTGGTATTTCACAAAGTATTTGCAAAGCTTATTCTCCCCGTCAAAATACATCTAGTCTTCGGGAACAATCACAACTAGCTGCAAATCTTTACGGAGATCTTTTAGAAGACGCCCCAACGGTAAAATCTCTGGATATTCACTCTTCGAACACTAACAAAAAGAAAACATATCAGTATTTGTTTTCATATCGACCACGATGGGAAATGATTTCATCGCGACCCACTTGGTTGACAGGCGCTAATCATGCTTCTGAAATTGTCTTCGTATTTGGCCTTTTAAAGCAGTGGTATCCTGCTGAAGTTCATGTAGCAGAAAATGAGATAAAACTTTCAAGGAGAATAATGAATTACTGGAAAAATTTTGCAACATATGGGTAAGAATATTACGTTTTTAAGATATTCACAACTACAGATATCATGATATATGAATTAACTCGATTTAGTAAATTTGTTTGAAAACTATTTCTGAAGTTTTTGATGTTAGAAAATTTTGTTTGAAAACTATTTCTGAAGCAATTGATGTTAGGATTTTCAATTGTGCTAGAATAGACTTACTTAATGTAAAAACGAAAATAAATGGCACTAAGTCAATGTGTCCCTGAACTGAGGTGGACAAAAGTTTTGAATAATATACATCTTTCTATGTGAAACTTTTTAAAAAGCATAACAACGAACATTTGAACATAATTCACAAATTGATAATGAACAATTAAGCCTTCTATGTATCTGTATTCATTGATGACCGTAAAACAAATTTTTACAATTGTAGAGATCCGAATGGAAATGAAGGTTCAAGTTGGCCTCAATACGACATTAACAAGCGTCGTTACCTCGTAATTGATATCAACCAATACGTGAATAGCACTCTTCATGGGGACCGAATGGAGTTTTGGAATCGGCATATACCTAATCTGATTTCTAAATGTCATCAAAAGCATACATCTGTTAATGCAGTGGAATCGTCTTATCCAGGAATGGACATTTATTTGATTTTATTTTCACTTTTCATCTGTGGATTAATTAAGTGACTTAAATCCACAAATGAGAGAGAGAGAGAGAGAGAGAGAGAGAGAGAGAGAGAGAGAAATAGAGACTATCTCATTATAAGGAAGTAAAACTATATTATTTATGAAGTAAATGGTATGAAGTACCGAGGTGTGAATATTACAAATCTATACAATATCTACAATATCTATGTAAATATTACAAAAAACTCCAAACGAAACAAAACCTAAACAAAACCAAAACCAAAAAAAAAAAAAAAATCCCCAACAAATCGGCATACAATGACCTCTGAAGAAAGAAAGAGCAGGAAATTAAGGGGTAAGCATATCCTAAAAACAGTTCTATCTGTTGTAACCTTATATTTATGATTATCGTAACAGTAGTTGATATAATACTCAATATAAACAACTTAACATCATTATCATAACAGTCTGAATTATGAAAATGTATAGCTGCAGACTTTGTCATTTTAGTGACAACAGATTCTGGAAAAAGTTGAAAAAGTTTTGATTTCTTGTATCCTTCTCAATATGTAAAGTAATCAGCTGCACAGGTGGTTATTATTTTGAGGAGCCTCAATATACCTCTAAATTTCTTCAATTATTGACGAAAAGTATGCTTACTGAAGAGAACTGACAAGCTTTGGCTGAACACATGTTAGATCCTTCAATAAATGTTTGTTTGCATTTATAGTACATAATTTAAGAGTCTAATACAAGTATGGAAATTCATATTCAGTCAACAATATTCATATTACAAGAATATAACACTGATGAAAGTTCTGAAGTATTTATTCCTCAGCAAGGATGCTACGAAGGGAGGTCTAGCAACACACTGCTCAAAAACACATATCTCAATATAATGTGACAAGAGAAAAATGAAGAACGGTTGTTACCTGTTCTAGATATCACTATATTCTTATGCGTGGTTGGGTACCTGAGGATGAAAAACATCAGGTAAGCAAGTGCTGTGTAACTACCCTACATTTGAATTTGAGAGGATTTGCACAACGGTTTTGAAAATGTTGTTTTTGTCGCTTACCATGTAATCATGGCCATGATATTTCAATAATATTTCAGTAATCACTCAATAAACCATGGATACGTTGCAAATATATGGCTTATGTGCTCGTCATCCCGAAAGAAGTGCTATTCTGAAAGACATGCTTCAGTATGCAATCCTCGTTGTGCTCATGGAACATCTTTCATTGTACTTTATTACTCTTTATTGATGAAAATATATTCTATGTTTCGACTGGTGATAGACATGTTCGAGTGTGGGGCTTGCCATGGAACGATACGATACAGTTATGTGTCTTTTATTGTATGGAGTGGCATATACATCAAAGTTCGTGTGTTTAACATAGTTGTAATGACAGCTAAGAGATGAGGTCCTTTATCTCATTGTCAGTCATTTTGCTTTGCAATTGGTAATGACTTCATTCTATGCGGACATACAGCCAAATGGACTTTGCAATACGTAATGATAAATGTATTGAGGGTTTCTAGTGGCTTGTGAGGTCTCCAGATTTAAATCCAATAGAACACATGTGTGGAATTTACTATTTCGACATTTATCATACCGTATCTCAAGCCTATTCAAATCGTTCTACAGTTATGCACAGCGCTGATACAGGTATGGAAAGCTATACCACAGCAGGCCGTACTGACACTGGTTAGAGGTGTGCACATCGCTCGTACAGGTATGGAAAGCTATACCTCAGCGGCCATACCGACAATGGTCAGAGGTATGCGCAGTGCTCATACAGGTGTAGAAAGCTATACCTCAGCAGGCCTCACTGACACTGATCAGGGTATGCACAACACTCGTACAGGTATAGAAAGCTATACCTCAGCAGATCATACTGTCATACTTACTTCCTTTGCGCTCGTTAAGAAATTGTCGTTGGAATGCGAAAGTTAAAAGTTATTATAGATTTATTTAAAGGTTATATGTGACTGTGATACTTTCTATGCAGTTTTGGTCCATTCTTTGGTCCATGTGTCATTTGTAGGTTTTTTATACGGTTATCAAAATAGGAGATGCTCACTCCATCTTGGCATCTGCTCTCGTTTTTCAGTTCCAAAAGTCAATGGCCAATGCATTTCTACCCCGGTACGTTTTTGTGAGTGCCACAGCACCTCTTGCTTCTATATTTACCTTTTATTAAATTTGAGACACTGGACCATATAGTATAGAACTGACTATAGGTAAATATTTAAGTAAATCTGCGATAAAGAAGTTAAGCCATACATATTCTCAGCAAACATAGGACGTGTGATGACACTTTTAGCTGTGGGATACACAAGATACCGCTTTACGTATTCAATACGTTATGCTAAGAGGTAGATACATGTAGGTGTAATGACTAGAAAATTGATATTACAGAAAACTTGTCATTATGGCATTAATGGATCTCATCGTTATCTTCTACGCTCCTTGGCTTGCTTTTAACAATTACTTTCGTATTTTACATCAATATTTATCCTGCAACATACAACCATTTTACTACTTCCAGTTGTATGAGAGGTAAACACAGAGAACATCAAGGTAAATTAAAATGATAATGATTTGCAGTCATATTGCAGATGATCTACTAAATGAGTCGTAATGAGATGAGGGTATTCAGTTTTAGTTTATTTAGATTAATTCCTTTTTTATCTCTAACATTCACTTACACTTTCTTAAATATGTTCTTAACATCTGAATAGTCTGACGACTGCACTGCTGTCTAGACGAAATATCGTATGCATTGTTAGAATTACAAGTATTAAATCACCGTGTTCTAAATACCTTTGCGACTACAGAAACTGGTTGACAATGTTTAAACAACGAAGATATGTTGTTTAACATTATAAAAATGCGAAAGTAGATAACGACATCTCTTTAGTATTCGTTAAGCAATATGTTGTCCGTCTATGGTGTTTTGTCCGTTGGAATGCAATCACAGATACTGATCTTTTTAAATGTATTGTTTTTAGCAAATGCTGAACATGGAACTATGGTTAAAAATGTGCAATGGGAAACACGTCAAGGAACATTAAATGGGACGTTATTCAGGGTTGATTCTAAGTATGCTTACAAATTTAAGAAGATTCCTTTTGCGAAACCACCTGTAGGCAATTTGCGGTTCCAAAGGCCGATGAAAGCTCCCCGTTGGAATGGAACATTAGATGCCACGAAATATGGACCATCATGTATTCAAAACATATATGATAATGATAAAAGACTTATTCCAAATTTAGAAACAACAGAGGATTGCTTATATTTGAATGTTTTTGTTCCAAATAGCCTAAACAAAACAAATAATTTGGCAGTTATGGTGTGGGTGCATGGTGGTAGTTTTACAAACGGACAAGGTACAATGTTTGATGGATCTCTGCTAGCACTGACTGGGAATGTTATTGTTGTAACAATAAATTACAGACTTAATGTTTTCGGATTTTTCAGTTTTAATGATCACAATGGGAATTTCGGACTGTATGACCAGCAAATGGCTTTTAACTGGGTACATGAGAACATTGCAGAATACGGAGGCAACAATAGAAAGGTAACTATATTTGGTGAATCAGCGGGATCCTTTAGCGTAACGTATCATGCAATAATACCAAGTAACCGCGGCTTATTCCATCGGGTCATTGCACAGAGTGGAGTGATGGGACCTCTGGAATTTACACATACAGAACAAACACAAACCGCCTCTTTTCAGCTTGCCAAAAGTCTAAACTGTACTAACTCTTCTGCCATAAACATTGAATGTATGAGGACATTGTCAACGGATGAAGTATTCAATGCATACACATCAATGCAGATAGATTTACTTATCATTGCAGATGGAGAACTGGTAAAACGGGATATGCTAAATGAATTAGGGGATCCCTCTAGCGATGTGTATAAAATGTTTCATAGCATCGATTTCTTAGCAGGAACAAATTCGGGCGAAGCTGGACTGATGTATTTTATGCTTGCTAGGCTTGGCATAAAGGACACCAATGGAATTAGATATTCAGATCTTTGTGAGAAAATTATGTTAGTGGCAATTGAACGTACATTTAATAATTGTTCTTATATACATTCAAAAATGTGTGAACAGTATTTACCACAAGCCTCAAGTACAGTGGCAGAGGAAACTCAATATGCGGTTAACTTTTTTACTGATTATTCTTTTCTAGCAGGGACGGCCGATTTACTTGATCACCACACTGTCAATAATACATCGTCTACGTACGAATACTACTTCACACATCTGCCAAAATGGGAATTAATTCAGTCAAGGCCCAATTGGTTATCAGGGCCTAATCATGCTTCTGAACTAACTTTTGTGTTTGGAATGGATTGGTATCCAAAAAATGTATCCATTAGTCAACAAGAACGAAATCTTTCTCATAGAATGATGTATTATTGGACCAATTTTGCCAATACTGGGTAAATATCAATGATTTTTCTGAGTGAGTGAGTGAGTGAGTTAGGGTATTCAGAGATACATACACTACTGATTAAGAATTCTCTTTAAATTGTTTACAGAATGGCACTTCACAAAGCTTCCAAACATATGCATGAACATATTGACAGACATTACGAGACACTGTTTGTTCCACACATATGCATATAATCAAGTAGCTTGCATAAAAATGGTAACCAGATTAACAAACTAAATCATACTCAAACTCATTCAAATATTCTGTTTCTCTAAATGAGTTATTGGGTCCCTTTGATTTCTATTATCAGATCACAATGTACTATATTACACACTGTCATTACAGGAATCCTAACGGTCAAGGAGGATCCATTTGGCCTCAGTATGACATCTCTAATCGTCACTACCTTGTTCTGGATGTCATCGATCGCGTGAACAGTTCTCTACATAGACACAATATGGAATTCTGGAACAATCGCATTCCAACTCTGTTATTTGAATGCAATCATCAGAATCCGAAAATAAATGCAGCGAACATCAATGAATCGCGAAAGAATTTACATGCGACATTGTTTTTATGTTTAATTTCCCTCTTATTTTTTAAGTAGTATAAATGAAATGCAAAAATACATCAACTTTCTATTGCATTGCAAACCCTTACTTTGTCTGTTGAAAACCTTTATATTTCCATTAATAACATACATGTATATCCTATGTATATCGTATCTGTGTAGATATTCCAAAGAATGCCTAATTACACAGGCGATTATATCGCCTGGGTTCGCCTCTTTCCTGTGTATAGGGTTAAAGCCAATAACTTTTCTAGGTCAACCTCGCTCCCGTATGTTTTATGAATATTAAATGAAAGTCTGACCCAAATGCTCTCGCTTACCATATAAAAGAAATGTCAAATCTGCAAACTGTGACATTTAACTGCCGGCGACATACATGTACACGGACGGTCAGCATGGCTGTACAAAACGTATGAATACTTTATATTTCCTCTCTATGCACTTTACATAGATACTTAACACTTACAGCACTATACTATACATTTTTACATTTATTTAATTCCTTTACAACAATTTAGTTATGTGTTTATTATTTCAGTTTTGACTGATCTTATACAATACGGATGTAAGCCTACATATATAGTGTAAACATGCATATGTTGTTGCATTTCATAAGATAGGACACATAGGGATCTTGTCTGGCTAAACCCCTTCTTGCCTTATCTTTTAAACCCCTCTTCAATATTCTACCCGGGTGGCATTTTCCAGGTTTACTGCCCTCAAATTTACACTTTTTCCCTGCATCCCACCCCTTCCCTCATTTCTTCTCCTTCCCACCTCACCTCAAAAATAAAATGAAATTCGAAATTAGTATACAGTATTCCCAAGGACACTTTCTTGAATTCAGAGTGTTCGATTATAAGTATTTTTACATTTACAGAGACAGAAATGATGGAGAAAAGAAAAAAGCTGTTTGTTCTTCAAACAGTATGTTCTTCTTATCTATTCTTTCCTGAGGGGAGGAAGGGGGGGGGGGGGGGGTTGCGATAGCAGTGGTGAATGGGTAAGAAGTTCCGCACGGACTTGTATAATTTTATGAAATGGGATCCATGTCAAGT
Organism: Pteria penguin; assembly: GCA_035048485.1. Lineage (NCBI taxonomy): Eukaryota > Metazoa > Mollusca > Bivalvia > Pterioida > Pteriidae > Pteria > Pteria penguin. Next base: position 40,942,110 of record CM068588.1, on the reverse strand, counting down.
CGAATAGTTATAAACGAACAGCATTATTATTAGTTCTAATTGAAATATGATTTTTAAATATTTTTTTCGTTCTCTTAACACCTATTCCTCCCCCTTCCGCTTTTTTGCACCCGTCTAAGAGATCTTGGGTAAAAAGCGTTCGGTCGTTCCGTCCGTCTGTATGTACTTCCGTAATTCTGCAGTGCCTGATAACTTTCAATAGAATGTTGTTACAGTTACTAAAATTCAACAGTAAGTATATCCTTTAAGCGTCATCATGTGACCCCGGGGTAGAACATTGACAGCTATGTTTATTTGCAGCTGGGGCATTCTTGTTTCCAAAACGCGTCTTGTTTAGCTAAAAATGTTTCTAGTTCTTGAATTTGTATGAACACCGTACTAGTCCGTCAATAACAATATAAATTATCACAAAAGTGTCACATAGTTTTCTGTTTCCGTACTATTATTGATGAAAAATGTTTGTACTTGTTATAGAATAAAATAAAATAATACATTTGTGAATCCGGAGGTCAGAAGAGTCCTATACTGTACAAATAGCATTATTCAGTATGCACCCACTATGTAGGATCGTGAACAGAATCTTGTCTATAATTTTGAAGATTTCGTCTTCAATCTGCATGTATCCATTTCCATTTCCATGTATCCAATCCCTTTCCTGTTTGTATGTTACTTATTCGAACACTTCAAAAGATGTGTCAACAAACGGATGTGTAAACTGATGTGTATTTGTTTACAGTAAAGTATTCATGTATAAATAATATTATGCTTTCCAAATGTGTGGTCTGTTGTGCAGTATTGGAATTTGGCTCTTGTAATTTTGAGAAAGGATAGTATTACCTGGATATCGTAAGTTTTCAAATTACCTATATCTTATTGGCTTTTTTACATTTGCATGGATAGGGTGGGTTCGTTACAAGTACAACTGGACACACGATACTATTTCTACATTATGATATATGTCATACCTGGTCATATAACAAAATCAAAATAACTAGTACATGTAAAATAATTTGTTCGTTCAACTTTAAAATTTGTTTATTTACGTAACGCACGGTTGGGTGGGTGGCCTTTTCGTGGCAAAATGCATATAGAATTACAGTATCTTGTGATCTTTTTGTATTATTTATGTATTTTATTTCAAAAAATGAAGAAACAAAAAAAGGAAATATATAGAGATAATTACATGTACTTCTGTTTGCGACGCCATATCGCCTTTGTCGTGTCTTCGATGAAATGTCACTGTTGCATGACTCTGCCTGTTTCTTCTACACGTGGGCGAGAGCTCTGTTCGAGCATTTGAGGCAGACGTTCATTTAATATTCATAAAACATACGGGAGTGAGGTTGACCTAGGTCAACTTTGCTCCCGTAAAATTTTTTTCGACCACTCTCAGCTTAATATGTCATTAGCATAAAAAGTTTGAAAGGTTACAGAGGACCCCATTTTAGACACAGCTTATTATTGTTGTATATCCGTCTTACTTATAAACATCCATCACTAGTTTTATTCCAAACAATAGATAGTTTTCACCGAGTACAAATTTATTGGAGTTCCCTTCCGTAGTCAGCTGTCATTTGATAACTTTTGATGAAAATTGTCATGTGATCACTACGGAAGCGTATTGCTGTCAAAGTGAAATATTTTTTTTGGATGCTAAGTCGTACGTACGACAAACTAAGTCGTACGTACGAGATAATAAGTCGTACGTACGACAAACTAAGTCGTACGTACGAGATACTAAGTCGTACGTACGAGATACTAAGTCGTACGTACGAGATACTAAGTCGTACGTACGACATACTAAGTCGTACGTACGAGATACTAAGTCGTACGTACGAGATGATAAGCTCGTACGTACGACTTATTATCTCGTACGTACGACTTATTATCTCGAACGTACGACTTAGTATCTCGTACGTACGACTTAGTATGTCATACGTACGACTTATTATCTCGTACGTACGACTTAGTATGTCGTGCGTACGACTTAGCATCCAAAAAAAATTTCACTTTTGCAGCAATACGCTTCCGTAGATCACTTTTGATCAGAAAAAATCAAAAGTTATCAAATTAAACGCCCATATTTGGGTTCAAAACAAGAAGTTATTATTCATAGTATTACCAATTTTAAGACATCTGTGTGGAGAGGATTTTTCATAATTTTTGTACCAAATTAACATTTTCGGAATAAATTATATCTTAATATTTATTGGTTTGTAAGCAATTTATATTTCAATGATTATTTCAAAGCAACCTAGTCTGTATTTTGTTGAATTAAGCACAAAACTTCACACTTTGACACACAACTGGAGATAACTCTTGTGAATTTTCACTCAGTGAAAACTATCTATAGCAATAAAGTAGTGTTAAATAAACTAGCTATACTATGATTCATTCAAACAAAAAATGCTTCATTACCCTGATAGTTAGTGGATTATAATCACAGTTTTGATATTCTAGTTGTCTATAGCCATAGTCTATATAGTTTATGTGGGCTATAGTCATAGTCTTGATATTTTAGTGGGCGATAATAATAGTTTTAATATTCTAATGGGCAATAGTAATAGTTTTGATATGTTAGTAGGTGATAGTCATAGTCTTCATATGTTAGTAAACTATAGTCATAGACTTGATATGTTAGTGGGCTATGGTCATAGTCTGGATATGTTGGTGGGCTATAGTCATACTCTTGATATTTTAGTGGGCTATAGTCATAGTCTTGATATGTTAGTGGGTGATGGTCATAGTTTTGATATGTTTGTGAGCTATAGTCATAATCTTGATATGTTAGTGGGATATAGTCATACTATTGATATTTTATTGGGCTATACTCATAGTCTTTATATGTTAGTGGGTGATAGTTATGGTCATGATGTTAGTGGGCTATAGTCATAGTCTTGATATGTTGGTGGGCTATAGTCATACTCTTGATATTTTAGTGGGCTATAGTCATAGTTTTGATATGTTAGTGGGTGATAGTCATAGTTTTGATATGTTGGTTCGCTATAGTCATACTCTTGATATTTTAGTGGGCTATAATCATAGTTTTGATATGTTAGTAGGTGATAGCCATAGTCTTGATATGTTAGTGGGCTATAGTCATAGTCTTGATATGTTAGTGGCTATAGTCATAGTTTTGATATGCAAGTGGGCTATAGTTATAGTCTTCATATTTTGGTGTGTTACACTCATAGTGTTTATATGTCAATGGGCTATAGCCATAGTCTATATAGTTTATTGTGTTATAGTCATAGTCTTGATGTTTTAGTGGGCGATAACAATAGTTTTAATATTCTAATGGGCGATAGTAATAGTCTTGATATGTTAGTGGATGATAGTCATAGTCTTGATATGTTAGTGGATGATAGTCATAGTCTTGATATGTTAGTGGCTATAGTTATAGTCTTGATATGTTAGTAGGTGATAGTCATAGTCTTGATATGTTTGTGGGCTATAGTCATAGTCTTGATATGTTAGTGGGTGATAGTCATGGTCTTGATATGTTAGTGGGCTATAGCCATAGTCTTGACATGTTAGTGTGCTATAGTCATAGTCTTGACATGTTAGTGGATGATAGTCATAGTCTTGATATGTTAGTGGGTGATAGTCATAGTCTTGATATGCAAGTGGGCTATAGTCATAGTCTTCATATTTTGGTGGGCTATAGTCATAGTCTTGATGTGTCAGTGGGCTATAGTCATAGTCTATATAGTTTATTGTGTTATAGTCATAGTCTTGATGTTTTAGTGGGCGATAATAATGATTTTAATATTCTAATGGGCGATAGTAATAGTCTTGATATGTTAGTGGATGATAGTCATAGTCTTGATATGTTAGTGGGCTATAGTCATAGTCTTGATATGTTAGTGGCTATAGTTATAGTCTTGATATGTTAGTCAGCTATAGTCATAGTCTTGATATGTTAGTGGGCTATAGTCACAGTCTTGATATTTTAGTGGGCAGTAATAATAGTTTTAATATTCTAATGGGCGATAGTAAGTCTTGATATGTTAGTGGGCTATAGTCATACTCTTGATATGTTAGTGGGCTATAGTCATAGTCTCGATATGTTAATGGGTTATGGTCATAGTCTTGATATGTCAGTGAACTATAGTCATAGTCTTGATATTCTGGTGGGCTATAGTCATAGTCTTGATATGTTAGTGGGTTATGGTCATAGTCTTGATATGTCAGTGGACTATAGTCATAGTCTTGATATTTTGGTGGGCTATAGTCATAGTCTTGATATTTTAAAGGGATGTAGTCATAGTCTTGATATTTTAGTATGTTAGTGGGCTATTGTCATAGTCTCGATAGTTTAGTAGGCTATAGTCATAGTCTTGATATTTTAGTGGTCTATAGTCATGCACTAATATAGACATGCACCATATCCTACACAGTGGTAAAGGATTTATCTAACCCAGGTCAGTAGACCTTACAGATAAGATAATTCTGTTTCTACAAGATAGAGAATCAACCACCAGGTAAAATAGCATGACTAACACTCTTCCTACATTAATATGTCAGATTAAAGTTGATTCATATAATAGTAAATACATGTTTATAAGTGAAACATTGTTTGATTTATTGGGTGAAATTGTCATGAAAAATTATATTCTATTCTAATTTTTTTTCTAAATTACTTGTTATATATTCTTCATTTTCACATTTTATAGAAATTCTTTATTACAGATTTAAGAATTGAATATATTGAATTTTTGTCGTTTTGTTGAAGTGGGAAGATCTGAAACAGCCCGTCACAAAAGCGCTTTGTGACGCGTCTACTGAAGTTTTCATTTATTTGAAATACAAAAATATAAACATTCAGCCTAATATCTACCGACAAAACATTCCACTGCAGAGCACCATAATCGATTACCGACATGTTCACTGTAGAGCACCATAATCGATTACCGACATGTCAACTGCAGAGCGCCATAATCGATTGCCGACATTTCCACTGCAGAGCACCATAATCGATTACCGACATGTCCACTGTAGAGCACCATAATCGATTACCGACATGTCCACTGTAGAGCGCCATAATCGGTGACCGACATGTCCACTGTAGAGCACCATAATCGATTGAAGACATGTCCACTGTAGAGCACCATAATCGGTTACCGACATGTCCACTGCAGAGCACCATAATCGATTACCGACATGTCCACTGTAGAGCACCATAATCGATTACCGACATGTCAACTGTAGAGCACCATAATCGATTGCCGACATGTCCACTGTAGAGCACCATAATCGATTACCGACATATCAACTGTAGAGCCCCATAATCGATTACCGGCATGTCCACTGCAGAGCACCATAATCGATTACCGACATGTCCACTGCAGAGCACAATAATCGATTATCAACATGTCCACTGTAGAGCACCATACTCGATTACCGACATATCCACTGCAGAGCACCATAATCGATTGCCGACATGTCCACTGTAGAGCGCCATAATCGATTACCGACATATCCAATGCAGAGCACCATAATCGATTACCGACATGTCCACTGTAGAGCACCATAATCGATTACCGACATGTCAACTGCAGAGCACCATATTCGATTACCGACATGTCCACTGTAGAGCACCATAATCGATTACCGACCTGTCCACTGCAGATCCCCATAATCGATTACCGACATGCCCACTGCAGAGCACCATAATCGATTACCGACATGTCCACTGTAGAGCGCCATAATCGGTGACCGACATGTCCACTGTAGAGCACCATAATCGGTTACCGACATGTCCACTGCAGAGCACCATAATCGATTACCGACATGTCCACTGTAGAGCACCATAATCGATTACCGACATGTCAACTGTAGAGCACCATAATCGATTGCCGACATGTCCACTGTAGAGCACCATAATCGATTGCCGACATATCAACTGTAGAGCCCCATAATCGATTACCGGCATGTCCACTGCAGAGCACCATAATCGATTACCGACATGTCTACTGCAGAGCACCATAATCGATTACCGACATGTCCACTGCAGAGCACCATAATCGATTACCGACATGTCCACTGCAGAGCACAATAATCGATTATCAACATGTCCACTGTAGAGCACCATACTCGATTACCGACATATCCACTGCAGAGCACCATAATCGATTGCCGACATGTCCACTGTAGAGCGCCATAATCGATTACCGACATATCCAATGCAGAGCACCATAATCGATTACCGACATGTCCACTGTAGAGCACCATAATCGATTACCGACATGTCCACTGCAGATCGCCATAATCGATTAACGACATGCCCACTGCAGAGCACCATAATCGATTACCGACATGTCCACTGCAGAGCACCATAATCGATTACCGACATATCCACTGCAGAGCACCATAATCGATTACCGACATATCCACTGCAGAGCATCATAATCGGTTGTAAACATCTGATAGGTTAAGCACTGCATAAAGTAGACGTAGATGTTGTCAGTGGTGTTATTTTCAAACTCCAAGATCCAACACAATTAATCCCATAAATGTTTACAACCTTATCTATTTGTTTAGTGACTGTCAATGTCCGTGTTAGGTGCGGTGCATAGAACATTCGAGGTCGTTCGAGGTTGTATTAAATACATGCAGTACACTATTTTGTTTAATAATTGTCGGCATTCCTTTAAAGAAATTTTAAAAAATGTCCTTCTAAACATATCAATACAAAATGTATATTGAAGAAATGTCTTATGATATACGAGTAATCACACAGTAAAGAATCGTACCCAGGGTGGTAGGATTTTTCTGGTGAAGTAGTGCCCACTCTAATAGGGTACAATTTCTCTATCAATCATTTGATTTTGCAATGCCATGTAAGTCGAGTGCAGTAGTTTAGAAGTTTACTTTCATCGAAACATTTGAATAGTTCCTACATATGAAAAAATAAGATAATAGTACCGATCAATGTGCAAATATACAAGTATGAATTACCAAAGGAAAGTATACCACAGACAATCAAATTACCTATATTTATAGTTATTTTTTATAAAAATCGGTGATTATTTCTGTTTCATGCATGTTTCCTGACAGTCACGTTGTGATAAATACAAATTATACATGGAGTATATAATTATGCATCTTTTTTCCTGCAGAAACAGATATGAATGTCCACATTCCAGCAGCAATACTTATAATGATGTGCACCTCTTATAGCGATGCTCTTCTCTTTGATCACAACATAGTACAGACAAAGTATGGAAACCTTCGTGGAACTTCTACACATAAAGGAAACACTAAAGTCTACGAGTTTCTGAAAGTCCCTTATGCTAAGCCTCCTGTGGGAAGCCTTCGCTTCCAGAAACCACAAGAACCAGGATCATGGCACGGTACACGCGATGCGACTTCATATGGGCCTGTTTGTACCCAACACGTATTAAATACGTACACACATATTTACCCAAATTCCCAAACATCGGAGGACTGTCTATTCCTAAATATTTATGTACCAGAAAGCGCGCGTAACTCCAAGAAGGCAGTTTTAGTTTATATACATGGAGGCGGATTTTATTCCAAATCAGCGAATCTATATGACGGTTCTAACCTTGCTGCAGCCGGTGACATCATTGTTGTATTGATCAATTACAGATTAGGCTTATTTGGGTTTCTAAGTACGGAAGATCACGTTGCTAAAGGCAATTACGGACTCTGGGACCAAGTAGCTGCATTGAAGTGGGTAAAAGAAAACATTGCGAATTTCGGAGGAGATGCAACAAATGTTACAATAGCAGGGCACTCCGCCGGAGGATACAGTGTTGGCCTTCATTTGGTATCGAACCATTCAGTGGGTCTATTTAACAGAGCTATAGCGATGAGTGGTTCAGGTTTAAGTCCAAGAGCGGTTACCCATGGCTCCAAAGTGTTTCTTCGGAACGTCGCGAACTATCTCAAGTGCGGATCTCTTGAAAGCGCATCTATTGTGAGATGTCTTCGTGGTAAAACGGCAGCGGAAATACTGGCAGCCCATCAACATCAGGTCTCTGTATTAAGTCAGACAGCAAGTTTTTATCTGATACCTTGTCCAGTGGTAGATGGAGATTTTCTCACTGGTTATCCTGCAGAACTTATAAAAAATCCCTCTAACGGTGACTTTCGAAAAGTGAGTTTAATGATAGGAACTAATAATGCAGAGGGATGGCTTCTAAAAAAGAAATTTAAACATTTTGAAAGAACCTACCATTTTTCTACGGATAATGGAGTACCCAAAGATGTCTTCTGCAATGGAATACTTCCAGCAATCAGTAGGGATTATTTTAATTCGAGCCAAACTATTACCAATGAAATTTGTTCTAAATACTCCTCGTCAGACATCACAGCACAGCAACAAGGTATAAAGGCAATCAATATGTATGGTGATATGATGTATATGGCTCCAGCTGTGCAGACCCTCAGATACCATGCCAATGACACCAGCAGTCCTTTTGCCTACCAATTTTTGTTTACACACAAGCCATCATTTCCAGTGGTGTCTAGTAGAGTGCATTGGGTGCCAGGCGCACAGCATGGTGATGAGTGTTGGTTTATATTCAAGATCCACTATTTTAACTACACTCAACCAGAACTCCATCTACTCAGTCAGTTTGGAAACTATATCACTAACTTTGTGAAGTATGGGTAAGTAATTTCGTTGAAGGATATAACATTTTTCGACAAAAACAAATTTATCATTTCTATTAAGATACAGAAGGCCTCATTTTGTTGAAGTTAAATTTTTCAACTTAAGTTATATTGTATTTATTTCATCCTTGTCCATGATTTGTTGGTCATACGGACGAACACGTAGTGAAGAGGGTTATACTGTTTCAAAGCAGCATTTTCAAAAAGTATGTCGAACAAAATAATTTAATAATCTGGAGAAAAAATATTACTATATATATCATATATATTACTATATGTATTTTTCTGGAATATTCATCTCTATATTTGGAAAGATGATAAATGGAAATTTAAATCTTCTTATTTATATCGAATATTTACTCTTACCTGATTCCGGAGTACACAAATTCCCACACACACACACACACACACACACACACACACACACACACACACACATATATATATATATAGATATATGTATATATATATATATATATATATATATGTGTGTGTGTGTGTGTGTGTGTGTGTGTGTGTGTGTGTGTGTGTGTGTGTACATGTATGTTGCTTCTGTGACAGAATATATGTTAGGCCACACCAATTTGATGTGTAGTTCTTCGGGAATTTTGTAAAAATACATGTATAGGACCGAACGAACGAAATTTAGTTTTAACAATATATTTTAAAGCGTTACAAAGCCGGACCGAAGCCCTAAATTACAGACCGAGCAAAATTATTTTGTTCATTTTAAGTTCATTTCGGTACTTTTCATTAAACCGAACCATATTTAGAACAGTAAGAATATATTCATGGTCTCTCCATGTTACAAATGAGACCAAAATACATGTATAACAAATAATAAAAGTATAAAAAGTAAAACATACATAAGATCATAAATATGATTCATCAACTTTGAGTTACATTAAAGGATTTATTTTTGGTCATCAGTAACAATTTATTCATGGCCTCTTCATGTTAAAAATGAAACAAAAATACATGTATTACAAAAAAATAAAAGTATAAAATGTAAAATATACATATGAATCTTACTAGTGATGTTATCATACACATGATTCATCAACTCTTAATTACATTATACAACATATTTTTAACAGTAATAATTTATTCATGGTGTCTCCATGTTGAATATGAAACAACAACAACAAAAAAGTGTTACAAAAACAAAACTATATTAAAAGTAAAGATACATATGGATCTTGAAAGAGGCCTCATCATAAATATAAATTTTGAACATTATTCAACATATATTTATGATTACTTCATATAAATAATAAAACAAACATATCAGCGATTTTCCAAGAAGCATGTGTAGCCCGTGAATATAATTAGAACAAAAGCAAGACAGACAGAGGGATAGACAGACAGATGACGGACGAGATGATCAAAGTGCTCCTATGCTTCAAAGACGACACATTAACTACATATAAGTAAAAATACAATTACATGTAGATTTGTACATTCTTTTATATTCTACGATGCGAAAATTGACATCATGTCTTGATTTATCCAATAACATCGCTATAAATATAAAAATACATATATGCTTCATATCACAAGAAATCGTGTGTGGAAAAAATGTGTACTTTATTTGTTATACATTGAAGCATCTTCCCTCAAATGTAAAAAAGGAACATAAGAAGTGCCTTTTGTAAATCAAGTAAACTTACATGAACCACTTGAGCAAAATACTCCAAAACACCATTAAGAATGCAAGTCATTACTCCTATAAGTGATCCTATCATAGCCCTATCCATAAACAGTTTTTCAATTTACAAGGTCAAAGGTCAAGGTCAAAATCCAAATGATTAATGGCACAAGATAAATGTCATCCTAAAATAAAGTCAATATTTGTGTAATTGATCCTATAATAACAGCCCTTTCAATATATAAAAACACAGATTTTAAATTGGCAAGGTCAAAACTCTATACAGTGTTTAAAAGATCTAATCATGATCTTTTTATGTATGAAATATGAAAATGATATACCATGTAGTGTTCATGAATCAGTCTGACTAGAACACAATACATGTAGTTGAATAAGGTCATTGTTAATATTACAATATCACGTTATAAATTGAACACCGTTCACATAGTGTAGCTTAAAAGCGTTGAGGAAGTTTTCCATCACAATTTGATATAGATGACTTGTTAAAAACTGGAACATATTTTGTATCATGCCTTCACACAGTATAGATTAGCCGCAGGCCGTGGCCCTATTTGAATGGTAGAGCTACAATTCCTTCGGTTGCGTAAACAGTAAACTTTACCTTGCAATTTTGATATACGGAATGGCCGGTTGGTTAGTTGATTGGCGTTTTACGTCGCTTTCAACAATTTTTCAGTTATATAGCGACATGGAAGCAGGAGGTTACCAACTTCTTAAACATAGTGGTGCAACCCGGGAATCGAACCCCGATCGTCGGCGCCGCAAGCCAAGCGCTTAACCACTACACCAAGCCTGTCCCTCGGAATGGCCGGCACAGTTCTACAGTACGCATTTCGGCATCAAATGGAACAAATATCAAACAAATACATGTATAGACATTCAGAAAACGATTGGCAACATAAACTTATCCCCGATATGTCGTCTGAAGGCTCTACACACATTTTTTGCCAAACTGTGTCAAATTTGCCGGTTTGTTTATATGTAGTCTGAATCATCCACACGTTTGCGTCTGGTAAGCAGGTGGATGATCGAAATGGAAAACGGGAATAAGATATTCCGGCATGCAATAGAAACACACGATCGCGTGCAAAATAATAATATTAATTTTTGGAAATGGCATTTTAAAGACCGATAAATCCAAAGAACATATGTTTATGTCGGTCTAAAAAGCTCATATGAGCTTATGTTTTCCTGTTGTATATTGACATGCAGATTTTAAATAAAGCTTATCTACATGTATCTATAAGAACTACTAATCAAATTGGAATGGCCTTACTTTACTTTGTTACTTAAGTGTTATATATGCAATTAAATCCGTCATTCCACAGAAAAAGCACAATTGAGAGACATATGTTCCAGCAGTCAGTAATATTGATAAAAGAAATGTTACCGCTGTATTTAATTGATATCTATCTCCTGGTATTTCGTCTTCTGCTAGGTAATACTGACCTAATTTTTAAATGTAGGAACCCAAACGGTAAGACGAACTACGGAAACAGCAACATTGCCCCGCATTGGGGGCACTATACCTCGCACCGAGAGTACTTCATGAACATCAACCTTAAAATGACGCTGCACCAACATCTATACCCAGATCGCATGTTCTTCTGGCTCCATGATATTCATGCCTTACACACTCCATCCACACATAACACTATGCCAAAGATACCTTATATATTCGGATAATGTTATACATAATCTGCAGTGATTAATTACTGTTACACTATGATTAATTACCGTTACTATTATCAATTATTGTTACCCTTTCATTAATTACTGTTACTATTGAAAATGAAAATTGCTCTATATTTTAAAATGTTTTAAAATTAGTTATTTAAGCGTGTTATTAAGATGGTATAGACCCATTAGCCGGCTCATGAGGACAACTAGAAATTATATTGTTTGTGAAACACTAATGCCCCCCGGCGGCATCAAAGTCCAAAAAGTTATTTTTAAGGTGGAATTCATTGTCAAGGTCAAAAGGTCATCGGTCTTGGTGTCATTTGAAAGGGCTTCAATAGTTAAGTACGTATGTCAAATATGAAGTCTCTATCCCTTGCGGTTCATAAGTTATGGTCAAAGTTAAAGGTTAAAGACAAACAAACAAAGAGACAGGACAAAAACAATTTGCCCCCAATCTGGGTATAAAAATATGCAGTAACGTATTTACAGCAGCGAGGACATTTTAATAGTAAGAAGCAAGCAAACAATAAAGCTAAGTAAACATATCCATTGAAAATTAGGGGGGTGGTTAGCAAAATGCTGGTAAACAACATTGGGACAATCAAAGGAATATCCGTAAATGGGATACCAACTAAATTTACTGCACTAATGCACAATTTGTTTTTGTACTAATACGAAGTATTTAATAGCAAGCATCAAAAGCAACAAATATAATGCTAAGGTAAATGGGGAAGGATAATAGCATATGCTAGTTATCCGCATTTGGGAACAAGTTGATATATCCCCATCAGTAAATTTGGAAAGCGAGGGGCTAAATCTTTTGGAGCGAGTGTGCTGCTATGATGTCTGCATTCGACAATGCTTGCAGTTCTCTTCGCGTTTTTGTTGCCCTAGGGGGGGGGAGGGGGGAACCCGAAAAAAATTAAAAACAAACAAACAAAAAAGACCAAACAAACAAACAAAACAAGAGGCCCAAGTGGGCATATATCGCTCACCTGAGTACCCAGATCAGTCATGCAGGAAGGAAGAATTAATTTATTTTTGCATTACTGTGACTACATGTGTAAGTCAACACAATGTTGAAAATATGTCAAATTTTATTTCAGACCAGAATAAAAAACAACAAGACTTTTTTGCACATCCTTTCAGGTGATTTTGATATTAAGCATTTGCTCTGTCTCTGCAAGATGTGATTCAGGGAAACAAGTTAGTCATTTTCTTTAGTTGGGGCCTTTTGTTGACTGATTTCAAGTCTGGGTCATCAACAACAATTGTTTAAATATTTTCCAGATCCAACTTAAAATGGCCTAATTTCATTTGTTGAGTGTTGAGTAACATCTAAAAACTTATTCAGATGTGTAAAGAAATGAAAAAAAAAAATTGACCACAGATGGATTTGAACCGCTACTCTCCATATTTTAATTACCAAGTGGTATATGTATTTGGAAGTCTTAAAAAATTCATAGAAAATCCAAAAATTGAGATATTGTCAAAATTCTTTCAAAGTAACACTCCTTACCATAATTATGATCAAAATAGTCCATAAGAAATCATCATTATCAATTAACTAAGAAAAATGACACTTTTCTGCATTGAAATCACCATGTCCAAACAAATCTCGAAAAAAAAAAATAATAAAATTTGATTTTGGAAGGGAACTTAAATAACAATATGTCTTCAATCAATCATCCCTCTAGATCATTTCTATGCATCCTGTTTGTCTCTGTATACAGCCAGTATTGTCAAAGGAGGGTACTCTTTTGTGACCTACTTTTGACTATGGTGGAGCCACCTGTAAAGAGTTATAGACGAACACAATAGAATTTGAAGGGGATCATAAGTGATTTATTTCTATTAAGATTTATTAAAATCCTTTGAACAGTTTTGCAGAAAAAGTTGAAAATGTGAATAATAGCCCCCCCCCTTTTTTTTATTGGAAAGTGACTCTATACACACATGCACGCAACCCCCCCCCCCCATATATATATATATATATATATATATATATATATATATATATATATATATATATATATATATATATATATATATATATATATATATATATATATATATATATATATGTATGTATATTGTATGTATGTATGTATATATATTTATAATTTATATAAAGATGGCTTTTGCAAGACACACAACAAGACTCAAACTTGCACACTACATTGCAAGGTAATGGTTGTACTCATTATAAATATCACATTCACAAGAATAGTGTTACAATGCGGACATGGGGTTACATGGTTAATAAAATGCTACACACAAGACATTTATGAATTGTGTCTAAGTTATTCTGTAAAGGTAAGCCGGTGTGGCCTAGTGGATAAGGTGCTCGTCTCGTAATCGAGAGGTCCCGGGTTGGACTCCCACCCTAGGCGCACCTGTGTCCTGTCTTTCGGATGAGACAGTAAAATACGAGGTCCCGTGTCACGGTAGGCGTGGCACGTAAATTATCCCTCACTACTTCGGGTGGGTCTGTTGCAAAAGTTTAAATTTGTATGCCCCGCATCAGGCAGATGTCGTCACCATATACGTGAAAAAATCGTCGAGTGACGGTAAAACAATACCCAATCAATCAATCAATATTAAGTAAAGTTTATTCACCGCGGTCAAAAGTAGACAATTAAATCACCACATGGTTAGTGGAAAAGAATTGTAGCTATTTTTATTTATCATTTATAATTGTTGTTTTTGTTTTGTTTTGTTTTGTTTTGTTTTGTTTTGTTTTTATTTTATTTTATTTTATTTTATTTTATTTTATTTTATTTTATTTTATTTTATTTTTATTTATTTATTTATCTATTTATTTTTATTTATTTATTTATTTTTTTCCTATGTTGATTACTTACCCAGTCTTTCACATATACTCAGCATACTAGTTTATCGCTATAAGTTGTTCATACTTCGCCATATATCTTAAAATATAAGGTAAACTAAAAGACTTTTAAACTTTGGAGCCTAATGTTTAAAACTTTTCATCTCATTACTTTCAATGAATGATTACATCATGCTTTCCGGAAACAATTATCGGTTAGTAATTATAGTTTAAGCAAATATTCAAGGTTCATTTTGGATGTCAGTGGAAATCTGTGCCTTTCACTGCAAACCAATGCACGTAAACATAGACCTTTTGACTCCTTACATGATTTTCAGAAGTCCGAACGTACTTTTTTTCACAATGATGTATTGTGTGAATCCCCCCCCCCCCCACACACACACACATATATATATATATACCTATGTCATTTCAATTATTAGCCATACTACTAGCGTGGATATATCAGAGAGGCACAATACTACTAGCATGCATATATCAGAGAGGCACAATACTACTAGCGTGGATATTTCAGAGAGGCACAGTAAAGTAGAACAGTAAAGATACATACATGTAATTTTTTAACCCACATATAGAATTTTGAATTGAATTAAATCTCTTTAAAACTTATGTAAAATATCCAGATAACAAAACACTTTTTACAAGTTCTGAATGTTCACCTGTATGGAATTACTATTTATTGTCCCTTTATTTTCATCCATTTCTTAAAACCATGCTTATGATTTAAGTGACATTGACCCAAAAGGAAACATTTATTTGTTACTAAACCTTAAAATAAATTTTTAAAACAAAGGTTGTAGGTCTGTGACCTAATCTGAAAAAGTATTAGATCAAAATCAATATCAGATTGATTGATCCTATTAAATATACGATATTTTAATGGATTATTTCATTTCAAAAGAACCAGGAGATCACGGCATGGATCTCTATCTAAATATGCGATTTAATCGAATGAAACTAATACAAAGTCTTTTAACATTATAATTTGTAGCAAAAATATTTTGCGAGCTTTTGACACAATACATATTTCCCTATAACCACTAAATAGCATCGTGACGTGCAGTCACAAGTACATTGTATTTCTATTTATTTTAGTACATAAACAAAACTGTATAATGGCCAGATCACCATTACATAAAATAATTTGGTCAGGTCCGTCCTAAGCGATTTTGGGTCTGAATCTGAAAGTGTAAAAGAGAAGACAGATGACATCTGACCGAACTGTGTGACACAAATCACCAGAGACATGCACATAAAAAGCAACACAATCAAAGGACACAAATTAAAATAAAAAAAAAAAAACGTTCCTCCATATAGAGAACAAGGATCAACAGGTTTCTCAAGACGAGAGGTCATAAGACTTATGAAACGTTTTATGAAAAAAATATGGTAGTATCAAAAATATGTTAGGTGATATCACTATAAGTCAACCGTGCTCAGACCGTCTATAAGCGAGCTGAGATCCTTGATCAATAGGAGTCCCGATAACAGTCAGAAATGTTGAGACTCGAGACCTTGTCTCCTCTGAAAAGGTTTGGATAAGGCCCGTCATAGACCCCCACCACCCTGTTAGTCAGCGTGCAACGCTGAAGTAAAAGTGTGTACATGTATAAGGCTATAAAGGGCATTTTCTATGTTTACGGGGTCATATTGTCAATGTCGAAGGGGGCGTTTGATTGTTTTAGAACCCGACGATATGAAATTAACAGAACTTTGACCCTCCTTAGTTTGTACAGTAAATCAACGCAGAAACTGGGATGAGAAATTTTCTCGACACTTACTGCTGAAAAGTCACATTTCCGAATTTAGATAAAATGTCTGAATAAGATCTATAAAATTTACTATAAAGAATCGTTGTATTCCGTCTTATTTACATCATGTGATTTTTCATTCTGGTATAAATTCCGTGTAGGTTAACGAACTCTGTCCTACATGTCCAGGTCTATGCCTTATTTGAGTACATTATTTTCCATCATGTCTCCTTTACTTTGCATACTGTGGTGACATATAACAGGTATTTCAGTATCATTGCAATAAAACAACTAGACTTTTCAACGAAATAAAAATTCTTCATTTTGCATTTGACCTTCCCTGTCTCTTTGGAACAATCAATACTTGTCACATACTGCAATTGACACAGATTCACAGATTGCTGAAAAGTGATATTGCAGCCGAATTCAATATCAAATTATAGAAAAATAATTGGTTTCCTATTACTTTCTTAATTTATTTACACGATCCTACGGAAGCTTATAAGGAACATGATTTCTTTTATCTCGCCACGGTGAGATACGTATCTCGCTAAGGCAAGTTACTATCTCACCACGGCGAGTTACCTATCTCGCTAAGGCGAGTTACTAAATGTTTTTTGTGTTTGTTTTGTTTTGCTTTGTTTTTAATTCATGTAAATATTTATTCCAGCGCTTATTTGATAAATTCTGTTTTTGATTATGAATGTAAACCAAGGCAACGCCAATCTTTTTCTTTTCTTTTTTGTCTTGGATAATTCAATGTCCACTCTTTCGTTACTGCATTCGGCTTGTTCCGCTTACATATTGTACGCGTAAACGCCTTTGCAGATTTTGTATCAAAGTAGCAATTTGTTTTCCATGGGTCTACATATTAACAAATTGCGAAATTTCCATGAAAAAGAATATTGTTTGAGACTTCTTTCCATTTCAAAAAATATACCATAAACCTTTACCTCAACATGACTTAGTTAGCTATAAAGCCTTGTACTGTGATTCCTTGCACTATAACTAGCTCATGTATTTAATGTTGACCCCGCAGCTATTCCAAATTTGTTTTATAATTTTTATTCCGAATTTTTGGAAAATCTGAATATTACAAATATTGGTATTTTCTAAAACTTAATAACTTCAACGTTCTTGAAAAATAAACCCTTATTTTTCAGTATTTATGATTTTATCGCAGATATTCTCACAGCTTTCAGTAGATATATAAAGTTCACTCCGCTGGTAAAAAGCAGAGTCTAGATAAAACATTTTATTCAAAAAGGTCTCTAAACATGCCTGATTATAGATGTGGCAGAGTACAGGTAAGCCCCATTACCTATTAAGATGCAAATGTATGCAAAATATATGATACAAATACAAAAAATAATGATTAATCGTGCTTTATTCTAAGGAGAAGTTGTGTTAAAACATCCTGTATAGAGAAAAACACGAAAAGTAGATGACATTTCCAGGTCAGATGGTTTTCAGGGAATTCATACAAGATCACAGGACAGAGGATGTTTTAATGACCGTCTTGCCTGTATTCGGAAGTAGACTTCCTAAAACTCAGTCAAATTTATTCTATGTTCAGAGATGAGCATCTATTATTTTCATCATAACAGTATTTAACCTAGTTGCTAAAATCATTCTTATGTTATGTATTTATCGTATTTTAAAATGTTTCACTACATAGAAATATTAAATGTTAAATTTTTCTAACCCTACCCAACTAATTAAATATATATTTAATTTTCGTTTCTTCCGAGAACTAAAATCAATTGACTTCGGCAACTCCAGTACAGTGCGTTTCCAGTCGACGAAACATGCTATAGGTCGTGTAAAGTGATATCGCTTTATAAAATGTATTCTTAAATCAAGAAAATGGGAACATTTATTACAAAATAGAAATCAACTTCAATGTCATTCGTTTTACACTGTGCAAATTTTATTATTTCGGCATCTACGCTAACCAAGGGTTACGGTCCGCTCTCTCGCCTACTGAAGGGGAGAGAGCGGACCGTAGGCTTACGTAAATAGTACTGAATACAAAATTATCAAAGAAAGTGACTCTATACACACATGCACGCAACCCCCCCCCCCCCCCATATATATATATATATATATCTGTATGTATGTATGTATGTATGTATGTATGTATGTATGTATGTATGTATGTATGTATGTATGTATGTATGTATGTATGTATATTTATAATTTATATAAAGATGGCTTTTGCAAGACACACAACAAGACTCAAACTTGCACACTACATTGCAAGGTAATGGACAGTATCACTAAATACCGAACCCAGTATTTGCCCTTTATGCAAATCTTTATGTATTGATATTTTAGGACATATCACTGCTACCTGTTCAAATGTCTCAGAGTTAAGGAAATTGTTCTGGATAGATATTATGAATAATTTTTCTGCAGACTTGTAAATCGAATTTGAAGGCTTCAATGTTGACCTGTGTCTTGTCATAATGCTTGGATATGACACTTATGACACTCACTGTTTTAACTAACGGAACTGAAAACAATGACTTTATGACCCTATGCTTTACATTTGTTAAAGCATCCGCTCATTATCATCATCAAATCACTCTTATAAATAATGTATAGTAATAATTTGTGATACTAGTAATGGACACTACAAAAACATATATCTGTATTATATCAATGTATATTGAGAGGAATTCTGACCATATATTTTACGATTATTGTTATACAAATTTGGTAAGATGCACAATACCGGCATACTATACATCGGGCACTACAAAACATAAATCCATATGCATGCGATATGCATACCATATGCTATGAACTGAACAATACCTTGAAATTTTTAACAGCTGCGATTTACCAGCAGGAAATCACCGTTATAGATATCTATATGTGATACTATGGACATTTCAAAGCACAAACTTATATTATATTATATTATATTATATTATATTATATTATATTATATTATATTATATTATATTATATTATATTATATTATATTATATTATATTATATTATATGCTGAATTGATATATACTAAATTCCTACGTTAGGTTAACATTGGTAAACTCTCTTCATACTATCACAAGACATTGTTCATCCTGTTGTCTATTGAAGCCGGTGTGGCCTACTGGATAAGGTGCTCGGCTTGTGATCGAGAGGTCCCGGATTCGACTCCCGCCCTGGGCGCACCGGTGTTCTGTCTTTCGGATGAGACAGGAAAAAATCGTAAGTGATCCCTCACTGCTCCGGCTGGGTCCATTGCAAAGGTCTAAATCAGGCAGATGCTGCAACGATATAAGTGAAATAATCGTGGAGTGACGTAAAACAATATTCAATCAATCAATCAATCAATCTATCAATCAATCCTATTGTCTATTGTGACTATATTATTTTCTAATTTATGTATTGTGTGTAAATCTCATGCTAAAGAGCACGTAAAGATTGATTGATTCATTGATTGTTGATCTTTAAGTTTTTCGGATGAAATTGTAAAACCAAATTCCAAATAATTACTGTCCCTTGAAATAAGGGAGTCTGTGTTTGCATAAGTCCATTATCATATAAACAAGTTTAATAGTCCTTGAACTGACTTTTTTCAGGGGGGTGGGTGGGGGAGAAAGGGTGGCTGGTCTTATGCAATCAGTGTACATTAAAACAATTGTATCACGTTTTGTTGGATATATGTACTTGAGGCGCTTATATTTTCATCATAGGTTGTCTCATTGGCGCCTAGATTTACAATTCCGCTTTGAGCCCTGCCCTCTGTATATTCCCGCGCTTCGCTTCGGACATCTCGCGGTACTTGAAAATCGTGTACCAGTCTATACGTTGTAACATATAGTTGCGTGTTCAAGGATTTTTCACATGAGACGTTATCGTTTGCGGGCTTTATTTAATAGATTAAAGTGAATAAGACACCACATGAACTGTTGACAATATAATTTGCTATGAAAATATTGTGCAAAACATTGTGATAACTACGGAAACGTTTTGGTGCCTGGTGTTGTTGTGTTGTAAGTAGGTATCATGACAAAAATACAACTCACTTTCCGAGATTAATAAAACGTGATGACGTAATGAAGTCGAAAAGTTGCTGTAAACTGTCCTTAAACGCGTTTTTGCTGGGCAACATGTCATCTATAAAACAGTTGATATACTTTAAGTCAAGATAAATTTATGCGATTTCCTTTATGTCAATTTTAAAGTAAATCCTCGTAATGAAGTCGCATTTCCATGAACATCAAGAATTATTGACATCAGTTTTGTTGATATGTTGCAATAAACATGCTACTAACGAGAATATTGTGTCGAGTTATTGTTTTAAAAATACCATTTCGAGATTTCGTACATCAATTTCTCTTCGAAATCGGCTTACCAAACTCGCATTTGTTTGAAAATCTCGAAATATTGACTTTATTGAAGTCAACATGATGCGAAAAAGTCATACTTAATACTGATATTCTTTTTGACGACCATTATTTATATGCTGCATATCCTGTATAGATGTATTTCCAAAATAGATATGCTTTCCAGAAAGAATTAATTATTTCTTCATAATTTCTTATATTAAGAGTACTTTATTTCAAGCGGTTCCAGGATTTCCGAAAAAAAAAGGGGGGGGGGGAGAAACACATTCAATAGTCAAGTAAAAGCCAAATTACTTAGCCATTTTGGTGCAAAGTCTGGAGTTTTACTATAATTATTTGAAGTTTTAATCTTATCACCTGTATAAGCCTTGCAAATCTGTAGCGAAAAAGGAGTCCCCCTTTTCCGTTTTAAGGGTCCGTCCCAACGAAAATTTTATTGTCGACGTTGATTTTTCCCCAAAATTGGTCAAGTGAGGTCAATGTCTGGAGAGAATTTAGACAAATTTCGGGGGTAAATCAACGTCGACAATAAAATATTTATTGGGAAGGATCCTAATAACGGACTTGATTTGAAGAAGAAGGAAAAAAACTCCACTGGATACTTAGCATATACAGTGGTGGATTTAGAGGAGGGACTCCCTTTTTCGTTTAAGATTTGCAAGGCTTATACAGATAATAAGATTGAAAACACTTCCAGATTTTGCACCAAATTGGCTAAGTAATTTGGCTAATACTTGACTATCACATGTGTCCCCCTTTTTTACTGTTAATATAAGAAATTATGAAGTCGCATTTCCATGAAAATCAAGAATTATTTACATCTTTTTTGTTGATATGTTGGAATAAACATGCTGCTAACGAGAATTTTATATCAAGTTATTGTTTTAAAAATACCAATTCGAGATTTCGTAAGTCAATTTTGTTAAAGTTGATTACAAATGTAATACTTGATTTATGTTAGCAATGTGCAAAGTTATTTAATAAAAAATCCTTAATTTGATTTTGTTATAAGCTTTTCTTGTTAACTGCAACTGTATGCATTCGATACAAAGGAATTATTTATTGTTAGTTTCACATACATACATACATGTACATTTTCGTTATAAATGTTCCCCACATTCAACCGGGAGAAAACAAAAACCAAGTACTCAAAAACAGGTTTTGAAGATTCGATAGATACATATTTCTAGAAAATCCCTGAACAGTTTCATTTCCAAAAGCGTATGAAGCAAACATTATGTTCAATTCAATACAAATTTTATTTATTTTCAGCATAATAGAAAACACAAACAAAACTGTGGAAAGTAAGGGCAGAGGAGAAAGGGGACAGGGGGCACAAGTATGTCTGTGTCCCCCCACCCTCCATTTTAGGTTATTAACTACTACAACTACGCAGTTCTGGTTTGATCAAAACATATTTTTTCAAGATAATCCGAGTCCAGGTAAATGTTTTGGATAAACTACTCTTGACACTATACATAGCTTAATTTTACAGAAAACAAAAAGTCAAACGGAGCGAAATATAAAAACAACTCGGATTAGATACGTATAGTTTGATCTACTGACGAAGTGTGTATTACAAATAGTTATTCTTTTATTTGATATACGAATAATCAGAAAATTGTTATCTTTATCCAGAAATTACCTACAAGCAATTTTACTGTGTGGACACACATCTAGCGCAAACTGACGTAGATACAGTCCCATGAAAAAGGTCATCTGACACATGAGGACGAAAGAACTAGGAATCAGAATTAGGAATCCATTTAGGACACAATGCTGTTGACCAGCAGAAGGATGTGCATTCTAACTCTATGTAATGTAGGGTGTATGTGATAGCCAGTATGTACACAAGGTACTCAGGAGGTATAGCGCCAGCCTATTGTTTCCCCTTCCCGGGAGTGGCAGCTTGTAGCATTCAGAGGAATGATTCGTTGAATATGGAAATTACAAGTAAGTGCTAGAAATGCAAAGTAGTCACATTGTACTGCAATATATAGAAACAATAAAACACGCTTTATTTAGTCATACTGCAATATATAGATATCATAAAACACGCTTTATTTCGTCATACTGCAATATATATATATATACCGGTATATATCATAAAACTTTATTTAGTCATACTGCAATATATAGATATCTATAACACGCCTTATTTAGTCATATTGTTATACATAGATATCATAAAACACGCCTTATTTAGTCATATTGTTATACATAGATATCATAAAACACGCCTTATTTAGTCATACTGCAAAATATAGATATCATAAAACACGCTTTATTTTGTCATACTGCAATACCGGTATATAGATATCATAATACACGCTTTATATAGTCATATGACAATATATATATATATATATATATATATATATATATATATATATATATATATATATATATATATATATATATATATATATATATATATATATATATACCGGTATATATCATAAAACTTTATTTAGTCATACTGCAATACATAGATATTATAAAATACGTTTTATTTAGTCATACTGCAATATATAGATATCATAAAACACGCTTTCTTTAGTCATACTGCAATATATAGATACCATAAAATACGCTTTATTTAGTCATACTGCAATAATTCAATTTTTTATGAAACAAGAAATTTGATTGGCCGTTGAATGCATGTTATAGCTTGATAAAATGGTTTGGTCCGTTGCTAGGAGAAACCAGCAATGCGGATATTTTTCTCCGCTCATGTTACATTGTCATTTGCAGTTTCGCGGATTATAAAGTGTGACCGCCTCAAATTATATTATATCTCAATAAATTGCAAAAATGTTAATCCTCAAATATATAGATATTATAAAACACGCTTTATTTAGTCATACTGCAATATATAGACATCATAAAACACGCTTTAGTTAGTCGTATTGTAATATATAGATATCATAAAACACACTTTATTTGGTCATACTGCAATATATAGACATCATAAAACACGCTTTAGTTAGTCATATGGCAATATATAGATATCATAAAACACACTTTATTTAGTCATACTGCAATATATTGTTATCTTAAAACACGCTTTATTTAGTCATACTGCAATATATTGATATTGTAAAACATGTTCATTTAGCCATGCCTTTCCTCTTCTGAATCAAATAATATATAAATAATAACATGAATAAATATTAACAAATAAATAAATTAATAGATAAATAAATAAATAAATAAATGAATTATAAATGAATAAATCAAATCGAATAAAAAATACAAATTGAATGAACGAATGAATAAATGAATAATGTTCAACGCTGACACGATGGGATACAAATAATTATGTCTTCATTTTCCCCAGACGAAGATTTCATTTTCTACCCACCTCCTAGATTTGTTACTTCTTATCTGCTTTTCTTGAATTTGCCAGTACTGTTGATGATGTATATACATTCTGTGCCCCTCTCTGGTTATCAAAAGAGGGTGATTTCTGGGACTAAAAGTACATTTTAGCACTAGATAAGGATCGATATAGTAAAGATAGTGGCACAATCTGGCTATCGAACACGGATCGCTTGTACCTTCATGCGCGGATCCAGAATTTTTTGTCAGAGGGGGTCCAACCAAAAAAGGTAAATTTTTCTCTTAGACGAGGGGGTGGGTGGGGTCCAACCCCAAAATGCCCAAATATTACCTTTTTTTGGTAAAATTTTCGGATTCCAGGGGGGTCCAGACCCCCCTAACCCCCCCTTCTGTATCCGCGCATGACCTTAGTATCAGCCATACGCTTTATAACGACACCAAGACTCATTTAAAACTCTTATAGTGATAAGTGTTAAAAGTTATCAGTTGATAACGTCATCTGTTCTTTTTTATTACCTTTCTAAAAAGGTAGAACACGACATGCGGCAAGATTATTACATTTCTGCTACGGGTTTTTTCATCATTGTTACTCGGAATTATTCCATTGGCAGTGGTACTGAGAATTAATTCATCTTCGCTACCTTACACCATCTATCAGTATTTCATTCATTCCTAGAAATATTTCATCTCAATTCGTTCAAAATCATATACTAAAAATAGGGGGATTGTAGATCCCTTATGTCCCTGGGTATGAACACTGGCACACAGTCCAGCTTACATGTAACCTACAACGTAGAATAAGCCGGTCAGATGACATGACCACTGGCATATATTACACTTTACCTGTAACCTACAATGTAGAATAAGCCGGTCAGATGATATGACCACTGGCATATATTACACTTTACCTGTAACCTACAACGTAGAATAAGCCGGTCAGATGACATGACCACTGGCATATATTACACTTTACCTGTAACCTACAATGTAGAATAAGCCGGTCAGATGACATGACCACTGGCATATATTACACTTTACCTGTAACCTACAACGTAGAATAAGCCGGTCAGATGACATGACTACTGGCATATATTACACTTTACCTGTAACCTACAACGTAGAATAAGCCGGTCACATGACATGACTACTGCCATATATTACACTTTACCTGTAACCTACAATGTAGAATAAGCCGGTCAGATGACATGACCACTGGCATATATTACACTTTACCTGTAACCTACAACGTAGAATAAGCCGGTCAGATGATATGACCACTGGCATATATTACACTTTACCTGTAACCTACAATGTAGAATAAGCCGGTCAGATGATATGACCACTGGCATATATTACACTTTACCTGTAACCTACAATGTAGAATAAGCCGGTCAGATGATATGACCACTGGCATATATTACACTTTACCTGTAACCTACAATGTAGAATAAGCCGGTCAGATGACATGACCACTGGCATATATTACACTTTACCTGTAACCTACAACGTAGAATAAGCCGGTCAGATGATATGACCACTGCCATATATTACACTTTACCTGTAACCTACAATGTAGAATAAGCCGGTCAGATGATATGACCACTGGCATATATTACACTTTACCTGTAACCTACAACGTAGAATAAGCCGGTCAGATGATATGACCACTGGCATATATTACACTTTACCTGTAACCTACAATGTAGAATAAGCCGGTCAGATGATATGACCACTGGCATATATTACACTTTACCTGTAACCTACAACGTAGAATAAGCCGGTCAGATGACATGACTACTGCCATATATTACACTTTACCTGTAACCTACAATGTAGAATAAGCCGGTCAGATGATATGACCACTGGCATATATTACACTTTACCTGTAACCTACAATGTAGAATAAGCCGGTCAGATGATATGACCACTGGCATATATTACACTTTACCTGTAACCTACAATGTAGAATAAGCCGGTCAGATGATATGACCACTGGCATATATTACACTTTACCTGTAACCTACAATGTAGAATAAGCCGGTCAGATGACATGACCACTGGCATATATTACACTTTACCTGTAACCTACAATGTAGAATAAGCCGGTCAGATGACACGACCACTGGCATATATTACACTTTACCTGTAACCTACAACGTAGAATAAGCCGGTCAGATGACATGACCACTGGCATATATTACACTTTACCTGTAACCTACAACGTAGAATAAGCCGGTCAGATGATATGACCACTGGCATATATTACACTTTACCTGTAACCTACAACGTAGAATAAGCCGGTCAGATGACATGACCACTGGCATATATTACACTTTACCTGTAACCTACAACGTAGAATAAGCCGGTCAGATGATATGACCACTGGCATATATTACACTTTACCTGTAACCTACAATGTAGAATAAGCCGGTCAGATGACATGACCACTGGCATATATTACACTTTACCTGTAACCTACAACGTAGAATAAGCCGGTCAGATGATATGACCACTGGCATATATTACACTTTACCTGTAACCTACAATGTAGAATAAGCCGGTCAGATGATATGACCACTGCCATATATTACACTTTACCTGTAACCTACAATGTAGAATAAGCCGGTCAGATGATATGACCACTGGCATATATTACACTTTACCTGTAACCTACAATGTAGAATAAGCCGGTCAGATGATATGACCACTGGCATATATTACACTTTACCTGTAACCTACAATGTAGAATAAGCCGGTCAGATGACATGACCACTGCCATATATTACACTTTACCTGTAACCTACAATGTAGAATAAGCCGGTCAGATGACATGACCACTGCCATATATTACACTTTACCTGTAACCTACAACGTAGAATAAGCCGGTCAGATGACATGACTACTGCCATATATTACACTTTACCTGTAACCTACAATGTAGAATAAGCCGGTCAGATGATATGACCACTGGCATATATTACACTTTACCTGTAACCTACAATGTAGAATAAGCCGGTCAGATGACATGACTACTGGCATATATTACACTTTACCTGTAACCTACAACGTAGAATAAGCCGGTCAGATGATATGACCACTGGCATATATTACACTTTACCTGTAACCTACAATGTAGAATAAGCCGGTCAGATGACATGACTACTGCCATATATTACACTTTACCTGTAACCTACAACGTAGAATAAGCCGGTCAGATGACATGACCACTGGCATATATTACACTTTACCTGTAACCTACAATGTAGAATAAGCCGGTCAGATGACATGACTACTGCCATATATTACACTTTACCTGTATTCTACAACGTAGAATAAGCCGGTCAGATGACATGACCACTGGTATATATTACACTTTACCTGTAACCTACAACGTAGAATAAGCCGGTCAGATGACATGACCACTGGTATATATTACACTTTACCTGTAACCTACAATGTAGAATAAGCCGGCCAGATGACTTGATCACTGGCATATATTACACTTTACCTGGAACGTATAAAGCAGATTAAGTCGCCCACTGGGCATGAAAATTAGCAGACAGCCCAACTTACATCGTACAATGTAGTCCAACGCGGCCACTGGGGATGGTTTCCAGCAGAGAGTGCAGCTTACATATAACGCATAATGTAGGCTCATGTAGCCACTGTGCATGGTCACTGGCAGAATGTGCAGCTTACATGTAACGTATAATGTAGGCTCAAGCAGCCACTGGACATGGTCACTGATAGAGAGTGCAGCTTACATGCAGAGTATAATGTAGGCTCAAGCAGCCACTGGGCATGTTCACTGGCAGAATGTGCAGCTTACATGTAACGTATAATGTAGGCTCAAGCAGCCACTGGACATGGTCACTGACAGAGATTGCAGCTTACATGTAACGTATAATGTAGGCTCAAGCAGTCACTGGGCATGACCACTGGCAGAGAGTGCAGCTTACATGTAACGTATAATGTAGGCTCAAGCAGCCATTGTGCATGGTCACTGGCAGAGAGTGCAGCTTACATGTAACTTATAATGTAAACTTAAACAGCCACTGGACATGACCACTGGCAGAGAGTGCAGCTTACATGTAGCATATAATGTAGGCTCAAGCAGCCACTGGGCATTGTCACTGGCAGAGAGTGCAGCTAACATGTAACATATAATGTAGGCTCAAGCGGCCACTGGGCATGACCACTGGCAGCTCCCATGAAACGTATAGTAGGCTCAAGCAGCCACTGGGTATGACCACTGGCAGAGAGTGCAGCTTGCATGTAACGTATAATGTAGGCTCATGCAGCCACTGGACATGGTCACTGGCAGAGAGTGAAGCTTACATGTAACGTATAATGTAGGCTCATGCAGCCACTGGGCATGACCACTGGCAGAGAGTGCAGCTTACATGTAACGTATAATGTAGGCTCATGCAGCCACTGGGCATGACCACTGGCAGCTCCCGTGTAACGTATAATGTAGGCTCAAGCAGCCACTGGGCGTGACCACTAGGGGTGAAACGATACGCTTTCCTCACGATACGATACCTATCACGGTTCAGAGCCTCGGTTCGGTTATTTTCGATACGATACACTTTGTTAAGAAATAAGCAAAAATTGTTGACAAGATCATAATTTTATCTAAAATCTACTTGGGATGGTATACCTAGGTTCAAACACTTGGCTAAGATTTCTAAAGCCAGTATTTTCGACAACAGAATATGGTGGCATGTCCTGTGCAATAAAACCAGCTATTGCCAATGTAATTGATTTTGAGCGGTGATGAGATAGTGACAACTTTGGAGCTACAATACTACATGATGTATCTTTCAGTTTTGTCTGAATAGTTCCACTTCCAACAGTGGATTGAGCCTTACTGTTCCCGGACGTGCACGTGTCTCCCTCACCGAACGAAATATTATGTTTTCGTTTTAGACGTATTACCGGTCTTGTAACTCACATCACAGAAACATTTTACAATTACTAGTGTCTTTTTTTCCTAGAATCTCGGAAGCCGAAATGTTTCCAGACAGGAGAGTGGTAATATGCAGGGGCATCCGTAAGTTTGACAGATTCAGTCGCCCTTTTGGTTTGTTGTCGTTAGCGACATTCAAAGACGCTGTTTGATTGGCTAATTTTACTATTTTAAACAATGATGGAGCACGTTACAACCTAATTTAAAACTAAATTAAAACTATCATACAAACCGAACCGAACCATAAAATCAGGAATTCACCGCGCTGCACCGAATCGAGGGATTTTATCGCGGTTCACGGTGCACCACTGGCAGAGAGTGCAGTTTACATGTAACGTATAATGTAGGCTCATGCAGCCACTGGGCATGGTCACTGGCAGAGAGTGCAGCTTACATCTAACTTATAATGTAGGCTCAAGCAGCCACTGGGCATGGTAACTGGCAGAGAGTGCAGCTTACATGTAACGTATAATGTAGGCTCAAGCAGCCACTGGGCATGACCACTGGCAGAGAGTGCAACTTACATGTAACGTATAATGTAGGCTCATGCAGCCACTGTGCATAGTCACTGGCAGAGAGTGCAGATTTAGTCGCCCACTGAGAATGAAGATTAGCAGACAGCCCAGTTTACCTGCAACGTACCATGTAGTGCAAGGCGGCCACTGGGATGGTTTCCAGCAGACAGTGTAGCTTATATATAACGTATATAATGTAGGCTCAAGCAGGCACTGGACATGACCACTGGCAGAAAGTGCAGCTTACATGTAACGTATAATGTAGGCTCAAGCAGACACTGGGTATGTTCACTGGCAGAGAGTGCAGCTTACATGTAACGTATAATGTAGGCTCAAGCAGCCACTGGGCATGGTAACTGGCAGAGAGTGCAGCTTACATGTAACGAATAATGTAAACTCAAGCAGCCACTGGGCATGACCACTGGCAGCTCACATGTAACGTATAATGTAGGCTCAATGCAGATTTAGTCGCCCACTGGGTAGAAGATTGGCAAACAGTCTAACTTACTTGCAACGTACCATGTAGCCCAAGGCGGCCACTGGGATGTTTTCCAGCAGAGAGTACAACTTATATATAACGTATAATGTAGGCTCAAGCAGGCACTGGACATGACCACTGGCAGAGAGAGCAGCTTACATGTAACGTATAATGTAGGCTCAAGCAGCCACTGGGCATGACCACTGGCAGCTCCCATGTAACGTATAATGTAGGCTGAAGCAGCCACTGGGCATGACCACTGGCAGAGAGTGCAGCTTACATGTAACGAATAATGTAAACTCAATCAGCCACTGGGCATGGTCACTGGCGGAGAGTGCAGCTTACATGTAACGAATAATGTGAACTCAATCAGACACTGGGTATGTTCACTGGCAGAGAGTGCAGCTTACATGTAACGTATAATGTAGGCTGAAGCAGCCACTGGGCATGACCACTGGCAGAGAGTGCTTCTTACATGTAACGAATAATGTAAACTCAAGCAGCCACTGGACATGACCACTGGCAGAGAGTGCAGCTTACATGTAACGTATAATGTAGGCTCAAGCAGACACTGGACATTGTCACTGGCAGCTCCCATGTAACATATAATGTAGGCTGAAGCAGCCACTGGGCATGACCACTGGCAGAGAGTGCAGCTTACATGTAACGTATAATGTAGGCTCATGCAGCCACTGTGCATGGTCACTGGCAGAGAGTGCAGCTTACATGTAACGAATAATGTGAACTCAATCAGCCACTGGGCATGGTCACTGGCGGAGAGTGCAGCTTACATGTAACGAATAATGTGAACTCAAGCAGCCACTGGACATGGTCACTGGCAGAGAGTGCAGCTTACATGTAACGAATAATGTAGGCTCAAGCAGACACTGGACATTGTCACTGGCAGCTCCCAGGTAACATATAATGTAGGCTGAAAGCAGCCACTGGGCATGGTCACTGGCGGAGAGTGCAGCTTACATGTAACGAATAATGTGAACTCAATCAGCCACTGGGCATGGTCACTGGCGGAGAGTGCAGCTTACATGTAACGAATAATGTGAACTCAAGCAGCCACTGGACATGGTCACTGGCAGAGAGTGCAGCTTACATGCAACGAATAATGTGAACTCAATCAGCCACTGGGCATGGTCACTGGCGGAGAGTGCAGCTTACATGCAACGAATAATGTGAACTCAAGCAGCCACTGGACATGGTCACTGGCAGAGAGTGCAGCTTACATGCAACGAATAATGTGAACTCAATCAGCCACTGGGCATGACCACTGGCGGAGAGTGCAGCTCACATGTAACGAATAATGTGAACTCAATCAGCCACTGGGCATGACCACTGGCGGAGAGTGCAGCTCACATGTAACGAATAATGTGAACTCAATCAGCCACTGGGCATGACCACTGGCGGAGAGTGCAGCTCACATGTAACGGAATAATGTGAACTCAATCAGCCACTGGGCATGACCACTGGCAGAGAGTGCAGCTCACATGTAACGAATAATGTGAACTCAAGCAGCCACTGGGCATGGTCACTGGCAGAGAGTGCAGCTCACATGTAACGTACAATACAGAATCAAGCAGCTTCTGAAGAACCATGTTATTAGTCATATGACTTTGGATTCATTTCAGATAGGCTAGTCTACGAATGTATCGACGAAGATAAACGTCTGAATCCTTATGATTTACTACTTAAATTAACTATCAGTCCTTAAATTCACAGATTATTCACATCATAAGAATAAATAATAGAAATTATTATAGTTACTAAAAGAGATGTTGTAAAGAAGCGATTAATATGCATAGTGGAAACGTAGCTCTCGTACGGAATAGAAATAAATGAATTCCAAAAAGGATCTTAATTATTTCATTTCCCTATGTAACAGGTAATGTGAATACCAGAAAATTTGACTTCTTCATGAAGGCCACAAATACAACAGATCAGCAAGGGGTAGAGAAAACAAGAAATGGGAACTTCAGCGGTTGTCATGGAAAAACAAAATTGGATGTCATAGAAGAGAACGTGGACGAAGCCTCCAGTGGCTATGAAGGGTAACCTTATACCTTATACAATGGGAAGAAAACTATAATATTACATAAATAACGTAATGGGAATAACAATATAATATTACATAAACAGCTTAATTGGAACAAAAATATAGTATTAAATACACAACGTAATGGGAATAACAATATAATATTACATAAACAGCGTAATGAGAATAATATAATATTAGAGAAACAACTTAATTGGAACAATAGTATAATATTACATAAACAAGGTAGTGGGAATAACAATATAATATTACAAAAATAACGTAATGGGAACAAAAATATTATATTACATAAACAACGTAATGGGATAACAATATAATATTGCATAAACAACGTAATTGGAACAACAATATATTATACATAAACAACGTAATGGGAATGACAGTATAATATTACATAAACAACGTCATGGGAATGACAATATATTATTACATAAATAACGTAATTGAAAAAACATTATAGTATTACATAAACATCGTAATGGGAATAGCAATACAATATTACATAAACAACGTGATTGGAACAACAATATAATATTACATACACAACGTAATGGGAATAACAATATAATATTAGATAAACAACGTAATGAGAATATAAATATAATATTAGATAAACAACGTAATTGGAACAACAATATAATATTACATAAACAGCGTAATGTGAATAACAATATCATATTACAATAAACAACGTAATTTGAAAAACAATGTAATATTACATACACAACATAACGGGAATAACAATATAATATTACATAAACAACATAATGAGAATAACAATATATTACATAAACAACGTAATGGGAATGACAATATAATATTACATATACAACGTAATGGGCATAACAATTTAAAAACTAATGAAGAGGTTACGTAGAGAAAGGAGTGTCAACAACGCCATATAAATTGAGATATGTAAACGTCAATTGAATTCAGAAAATGTCACATTGCGTTTTATATGATGCCGGAGGAATTAAGATGTTTAGAATCACAAATAAAGTCCAAAAGTTATTAAAGCACGATTACGACAACATTGCACTAATAAATAAAGATTTATTGTAACAGGTCCCAAGACGATCCTGATGATGAATTATGGGATATCTTTAGGAAGGATCGTAACGATGAAGATCATTTTTTGTGTAAAGGATTCAACGATTCCTTCTTTAAAGTCATAAAGATAATGACTTACATCTTCCTCTGCTTGGTTCTCTTTTCTTCGATCCTCGCCTCCCGAGGCAGTCTACAGATCCTTAGCGCTCTGTATGCTAACCACCAGGACACAGTAAGTTTAGAATACACCAATACTATTACAAACCTTCTTTGCACTTGAATTTTAATTAATTTGACGTGTTGTTGTCCCGGGCAATAAATAAGAAATTAATTTTTGATTTTTGTTTCACGGCATTGTATATAACCTTTTTCGTTTGTCTCTCTGTGTGTTTGTAATTATTATATATATATGCACCCTCAACAAACATTTGGACTAACTTAAACTATTTGATTTTATTCCACAACGGACGGTTTCTTCAATTAAGCTTGGCATACAGTTGTATGTAGAGAAATTGATACTATTATTAATTTTTACTATTCTATAAATACTTATTCCGAAATACAGGGAAATACAGGACCATACGAAAG
Organism: Pteria penguin; assembly: GCA_035048485.1. Taxonomy (NCBI): domain Eukaryota; kingdom Metazoa; phylum Mollusca; class Bivalvia; order Pterioida; family Pteriidae; genus Pteria; species Pteria penguin. Next base: position 40,908,145 of record CM068588.1, on the reverse strand, counting down.
GCATGATTAATATATATAGAATAATATATATAGAATATAGAATGATGCGCATTATATCTCATAAATGCATCAGACATTGTAATTATTCCTGCATGAAAACACAAATAAGACACTTATTCTATATATATGCGCTTTCAACGCCAAAATATCATACTGGAAACTTCCATTTCCTATTTATAAATCGCATCATTAAATCATTCCGGAGGGAAGTTATAAATTGAAAGAAACAGCCGGTGTCCCATAACACCGTAACGTTTATCCTGGATGACATACTTTCGGCAAATAGGGGCGTTATGACGTTATCGATTAATGTAATTTATACAGAAATAAAATACATGGGTCTTGAAAGCTTTTTCTCACATTTTGGACAGGAAAATCCTCATTTTTTCATGGAAGAGTTTTTGTTATCTCACCCTGTGGGCGTGACTTAAACCGGAAGTTGATGAATTACTTCTTGGAAAGTCAATTACACACTTCGGTCTTAGTTAGCTCATCCAGCAAGTATTCAAAGTGTATGTTTTATAAATAAAGATCTAGTCATGTTGCACACACAAAGAATTTAGAAGTAGTTCGTCACCTTCCACTAGGGACTACCTATGCCAATAACTTCTAGACAATAATATACCGGGCACACAGCCTCAGGCAGTACATGTCACTGGGCACAAAAAATCCTGCTTCATTAAACAACTACATGGCCCTTAGCAATCATCAGCAACACGCTATGTCATCTCTGTTATCTAGGTCATCACCATTGGATGCAAAAAGTTCTTCAAATGTTCTTACCTCGCGGCCTCGTCAGCTTCATGTCCTCGTCGGCAGTCTTGGACAGTACTGTACATATCGATATGAAATTTCCCAAAGCATTAATATTAGAAATCCAATACGCAATATCATCTATAACACATCAATTCATGGAGACAGTTTCAATATCGTCATAAATTATTACAATCAACACAAGATATAAGATCACTGTGTAACAAGTGTTAACATGCGGTGTGCATCTACATGTTCAAATAAGTGCGCGTTGTGTACTTTTGTCAGCGGAATAGTCTAAAATTTTCGTGAGTGCACCATGGACATAATTATAAAAATATAAACGTTGAATTCTTGTTTAATAAGCTAACTATTACGGAAAAGCTTCTTTGTGCTGTTTATATTTGTCAATAAAAATTAACTTGAATAGGGACTTCTTTTTCTTGCGTAAGGAATTGGGAAGTTTTTGTCTGTAATTATTGGAGTTGTCTTTCTTTGACTGCCGACAAATTATAAACAATGAACAGGAGGAAATGTGAGAAAAAGGATCAAAACCCCATGTTCCGGGAGGGGCAAAGAAATCTCAATCCTCGCGCTCATGCCGATTGAAATCGTCTGATGGCATGGGATGATAGATTTTTAATGAGATTTTTCATGGACATCAATAGGACATGGCATGATAGATTTATGATCTTTGTCCCTTCAGGCAAATAGATCCTATAAAATACAGGACATACAAAGGCATGATAAATATTGGGATATACAGGACCATACGAAAGGCATGATAAATATAGGGATATACAGCACCATACGAGAGGCATGATAAATATAGGGATATACAGGACCATACGAAAGGCATGGTAAATATAGGGAAATACATGACCATACGAAAGGCATGATAAATATAGGAATATACAGGACCATACGAAATGCATGATAAATATAGGGATATACAGGACCATACGAAAGGCATGATAAATATAGGGATATACAGGACCATACGAGAGGCATGATAAATATAGGGATATACAGGACCATACGAAAGGCATGATAAATATAGGGATATACAGGACCATACGAAAGGCATGATAAATATAGGGATATACAGCACCATACGAAAGGCATGATAAATATAGGGAAATACAGGACCATACGAAAGGCATGGTAAATATAGGGAAATACATGACCATACGAAAGGCATGATAAATATAGGGATATACAGGACCATACGAAAGGCATGATAAATATAGGGATATACAGGACCATACGAAAGGCATGATAAATATAGGGATATACAGGACCATACGAAAGGCATGATAAATATAGGGAAATACATGACCATACGAAAGGCATGATAAATATAGGGATATACATTACCATACGAAATGCATGATAAATATAGGGATATACATTACCATACGAAAGGCATGATAAATATAGGGATATACAGGACCATACGAAAGGCATGATAAATATAGGGAAATACAGGACCATACGAAAGGCATGACAAATATAGGGAAATACAGGACCATACGAAATGCATGATAAATATAGGGATATACATTACCATACGAATGGCATGATAAATATAGGGATATACAGGACCATACGAAAGGCATGATAAATATAGGGATATACATTACCATACGAAAAGCATGATAAATATAGGGATATACAGGACCATACGAAAGGCACGATAAATATAAGGAAATACATGACCATACGAAAGGCATGATAAATTCAATGACTATTCGTAGTACAACTCCAATAATAATAATAATTTTTTAAATGATATGATTCAACACCTTTAATTTCATGAAACTTTCAGAAAACGCTGACCACAGATAAGTCAAATGTAATGCGCCTTTATATTAAAAACTTGGTCCTGGAATAAACTGATAATTAACGATTTATATACTTACTATCTTATTTTATTACATAAAAAGTATGCATGCTCCTCAATGCCAGTACCCATTGTATGTATAGAGGTATAATCTCCAAAGCAAGGTGAATAGTGGCAATAAACATGAACAAGACATTATACTCTAAAAAGAAATCATGAATGTATAAGAATAATGAGATTATTGTTTATTACTTTCTCTAGGGGACACTTACACGTGACGTCATTTCGTATCTCTTCTTGTTCATCATCACCATTCCAGATGCCATCCTCCTTCTCAAGTCCTCATTTCAGTTTCTATTTGGAAAAAGAGATGTTCCCACATTGGTGCACGTTATTACGGTAACTCTGATCAAAGACATATATACACATGTGTATACAGTCTCTGACTCTGATAACAACACAAAAGCATTCCGACAGTATGATAGTACAGATCGAATATTTCAATAGCCTCATATCTTTTCAAAAATGCATGTTCAAAAGCCATCGCCGGGCATCGGAGACATTTCAAAGGCCTGCCAGTATACAGATACATGCATCTACCATAGGCCAGTCTCCGGAAACGCCAGTGTCTACTACTAAAGACTGACCGCTTATATATGGCCATACCTATTTTTTCCATGATGTGAACGCAAAAATCAAATTACTTGTCCAGAACTGAAGTTTGATCAACGGGATATCCCCTTGCATCTGAAAAACATTAAAAAGCAGCAAACCAGAGATGTAATGCTCATAATGGTGTCATATTTTATCACGTACAAAATTCATAAAAATGGTTCTGAGGGGAACATTCTATACAAAATGGTACATACCAATCTGTATATTTCTTTGTCCATTACAATACCTATCCGCCCATCGACACTTAACAGAGATTTGATTTGGCCTGACCAATAAGTATAATTAACTTCATATGGGCCAATCCCTCAATCATAATGACGTAGTCCGGGAATCGAACCCGGATCGTCTGCGTCGAAAGCTAAACACTTGACCAATACACCAAGTCAGTCCTTACCACTCTTTCCTTAATCTAGGATGCATTACAAAATAAACCAATATGTGCACTTGAAACAAGGAAGAAATCTATTATTTTCCATTGTAGGTAACTATTCGTGAAATTGGTCACGTGATTGGCTTATCTGCTTTCCTTTTTAAAGTGCTACCCAATCTAGACGCACTGAAATGCAACGTCGTCGTCACCACTGTTCCAATGGTAATAGCCTCCGTTCACGTCGTGTCATACTGCGGACGTCGTAATGCAGTCATCCATGGCTGGAATCCCAGAAAGATCACCAAACAGGCATTGAATATGTTGTTTATGTTAACTCTCTTCTCGTTTGTTATCACTGTACCTATTCTTATCTCTCAGAATTCCAAGATGACCACTTCCGCTGCCGAGTTTATAGCGTGGGAAATCGCCAGCGTAGTATTATTGTCCACACGATGGATTGAAACATATCTCCCAAGAAATATAAGCAAAAAAGGCTGCACTTTTCCAATTTCAGCCCGATCTCTCGACAATGGTCACGTGATGGTCTGTGTATGTTCGAGTGTGTGTAGACTCATTGTGGCTATTGCTCTTTTCGCTACTGTATTCAGCCGTGCTGTAAGGCCTATCCACGATACGTTCACTTCATTCTCCAAGGCAACAGAAAGTGTAGCACAATTAAACTATGTGAATGGTGATATTTGCAGAACTATAGGGAATTTCGACAAATCTACAAATATACATTCCATAGCATACGCTTGCGTGAGATTTTGGGACGTGTTAGGTCCATTTGTAGTCCATATATTGTCTGCCATGATAGCAAATTACTGTGCTGTGGTGGCCTGTAGATTATGTATGCAAACTATCAGTTTCTCGCTACCCCTGGCTACAGCTACTCCTACATTTGCAATACTGATGGTGGTTCTTGCAGAAACTGAGACTACCACTCTGGAATCCAAAATAGGCTTACAAAACATCGACAAAAGCTATCCGTAAGTCGAATACCAACTTCATTCTGTGTATAACAAAACATTTGATTCAGTTTAAATAAATCCACATACAACTTATTGTAAAAGGTCTAATTTTCACATTTTAAATGACACAAGAAGTTTAATGCTCGATAAACTACTTTTTGATGGAATTTTCATTATGACACCAATGCTTTGTTTTACGCCACAATAGGGTAAACGACTCTGAGTAGCAGAATATCATTATGTGGGTAAAAGCGACTCTGAGTAGCAAAATATCATTATGTCAGGGATTTAATGAAAGGTTAAATTAGTATGAAAAATATTCTATATATGTGTGATTATTTCGGATAATGTACAATTTGTAAAGTGTTGTTTCTTGGGATTCTCTGTTACATTTAGACCTTAGTGATTGGTTGTTTGTCATCAATGTTCCTAGTTTTAATTTAAGTATACTAATTTAAACCAGTTTTTCCTCTTTTGAGTATTGAGTCTTTTCGTTAAACACAATTATTTCCCATTTGGGACGGTATCTGACGTAAAACAATTATGACGTCATGAATTTCATATGAAAACGTCATTTGTAGACTATTATTTCCCTGACTTTTAGACTGGTTTCAATAGAATTTGATGACGTAATAATTGTTTTACTCCAGACACCGTCCCAAATGGGAAATAACTCTGTATAACGAAAAGATCGAATAGACAGACAGAAAAAAGCCAAACTTCGGCTGCACTGCTATTCTTCCTATCAGGAATCGTAAATGATCATGACATTCAGAGCCTGTTCAATTGTTATAATTATGACATCGCAAATAAATACGCATTTGGTCGGAGGTTTGTCGGACCTAAAATGATGACGTTTCAATGCTCTACGGAAGGGTGAATTTAGTTAATGGACATTGAAGCATTATGACGTCATGAAACATCATCGCATGTAGCTTATCAGCCTGCTTTAGACCCTTTCACTATTACTGCAGTACTGCCATTTTGGTTGACAAAATCATAACTGCTCCCGAAAAATGACAATAAATTTTTATGAGGTTAAAATCTTCACAGGATTAGTTATCTTAGTTATCATTCGTCATCCAGCAGTAATGTGAAATTGTCTATTGGTGACAAGAAAATCGCACCCTATGACTAACCCGTGTATATGGGAGAAACACCTTATTCCTTTGCTTTTTTTAAATTTCGTTTTCCTTTTTGGGGGGGGGGGGGTTGTTTGGGGCTTTTTTCCCTTGCGTGTTATCACAGTCTAATCACATTTTATTTAATTATAACAACAATTAATATGCAATTTAGGCCTATAATTTATTTATAATGTACCATTTTTATGCACTGGATCAGGCAGATGTTGGCGATATTCATAATTGGCTGGATCGCTCAACTGTGGTTTTGCAAACATATTTGGACAAGCGCAGGCGAAGAAAGACTGGCATTTACTCGCAAGTAAGATACATTGATATTTAATATATTCACTTTCAATATCACTAAAATCCACTTCGTTATCAGGGTAAATGGCTAAGGCAAGGGACACTTTGTGAGCGTGACTTAAATGATTTAATCCGCAATCGAATTTAGTTGACTGTCAAATTGAAATTTGTCTACTTCAGTTTAACCTACCAGTTTTACATCTCTTCACACAATAAGTACCTGTATTTAAAGGTCGCCTGTCAAAAGTGACCATGCTTTCCCGCCCTTTAGATAACCGCTCAGGCTAGATTCCAACTCGCATACCATTAGAGAATTGTTCTTTATGTGTTAAATGTTCTATTATATTATTTATATTCATGTATTGTATAGCTCCATGGTGACTTCTGCCACATAACTGAGCCGGTAACTCCATTAGAGAATTGTTCTTTATGTGTTAAATGTTCTATTATATTATTTATATTCATGTATTGTATAGCTCCATGGTGACTTCTGCCACATAACTGAGCCGGTAACTCCTCTTTTTTCTTTCTTTACTGTAATCTATACGCATTTTAAGCTTTTTTTCTATATTCCATCTCTTATTCGCAAGCGTGTTAAATGAGATTTTTTATCAATTTTGTAATGCATGGATTTTTTTTTTTTGCTTACAAATGTCCATTTTCCATCTCAAGATTTATTTAGGATGCTTATATGAAGTATTTTGATTGTCTTATAGATTATTCGTGCTACCCCATTTCTGCAGTCCTATTATTGACCTTTGTATGATACACAGCCGGAAGCGGAAGATAGCTGCACAAACATTGCGCAAGGAAGATGCTAACCAGCTAACACCCATGGTGTATATATGCGCCACTATGTGGCATGAAAATAGGACAGAAATGAAACAAATCCTTACATCCATTTTCAGGTAAATAGAAAACCTGATAATAATCACAAGTTGGGTAAATTCGTGATTTTTTTTCTTCAGAAACCGTTATGTTTGTTTTACGCTACTTTTAAAAATGTTTCACTTACATCATATATCATGGTAGCCCTAGAAGTAATTGATACAATCTATAACTTGTCACCGAGTACCCGCGCTTGCCGAGTTACCCCACTATTGACAGCTAGAAACACCAAAGCTACCTAGACTAACTACACTGCCGACGGTTAAAAATCCCACACTTATCGAATACTCACGCTTGGAAGATATCAAACCTTCTGTCTAGTACCCGCACAGCAAGAAATTCCGGCTGACCTGTCGCCGAATATCCAAACCATGCCCAGCGAGAATTAAATGACATGCTGCAGAATACCTATGATCAGGGACGTATATATGATACAGAAAGCTACGAGGTAAACTAAATGGCATGCTACCGAGTATCCATCTATAGGCATCTAGCAACACCAGACTTGTTACTGAGTACCTTCCCACAATAAAGAAAGCTAAAAATTCCAGGCGTGTTGTCAAGTACCCACGCTGTTGACAGCTAGATACACCAGCCTTTTAGCTGATTATTCTCGCTGTGGAGAGCTAGGAATGTCGTATACTCATGCTGTAAACACAGGCAATTATATCGCCTGGGTTCGCATCTTTCCTGTGTATAGGGTAAAGGCCAATAACTTTTCTGCTCGTCAAAACCCGACTTGAAAGTTTCGGCGTGATAATATAAATAAAACAGGGACGTATGTGTTATATACGTCCCTTAATAAAACAAATACTGCATTTCTTCCTTCTCTTTGCTCTTCTATTTGTATAACATTTAGCTATATGACCAGCAAATTTCATCGAAAATTTTCTAGTACTTCCCGAGATATCCAGCTCTAAAGTTCATGGTGACCCAGTTTTGAGGTTATTTGATATTAGCCTGGGCCCGGAGAGGGGTCCGCATATTCCGGTGTATAGCAGTCAGTTTTCAAATGCAACGGGCGAGTACGCTACCTACGATTATTCTTAAAGCATTTTCAAATTGAACACATAACCTTGATTCGACAAATAAACTTTAATAAAGTCCCTAACTATTCTTAATCGCAAAATCATTGCTACATTGCTTTTCAAAAAGGACGACATTTTCATTCACCTAGATGGACAAATGAAACAAGCGATTTGATTGGACAAAAGACGATGATATAGGTTAATGATAATAATGGCGCCCTGGTTGAAAGCAATGCAGCTAGCAAAGGATTTTGCGATTTCCGGTCGCTGGCTAATTTCGAGTAACCTCAAAACTGGGTCACCCTGAACTTTGATGCTGGATATCTCGGGAAGTGCTAGGAATTTTTCGATGAAATTTGCTGGTCATGTAGACAAATATTATACAAATAGAAGAGCAAAGAGAAGGAAGAGATACAGTATTTGATTTATTTATATTATCATGCCGAAACTTTGAAGTTGAGTATTGGCGAGCAGAAAAGTTATTGGCCTTTACCCTATACACAGGAAAGAGACGAACCCCCGCGATATAATCGCCTGTGGCTGTAAACTGCTAGGAATACCAGTCTTGTTGCCGAGTATCAACGGTATAAAGAGCCGGAAAAACCAGGCGTGTTGTCGAGTACCCATGCTGTAGACAACTAGATTTACCAGACTTTTGTCACGTACCGGCATTATGGACAGCAGGAAATACTAGCCTCGTTGCTGAATACTCTGCTACAGACCTGCCAATATGTGCACTTAGCTAGAGAGCGGTGTTTTTATCACGTGAGTTACAGATCGATTGCCAACTACCCAGGGTATCGGCAGTGAGGCATTTAACCATAAGGTATGAAGTTCTACGTGTGATACGCTTATAGTTAAACACACAGAAAAGTAACCAGCGAAAGCAATACGCATTCGTATGGTTGGAATATTCTTGGAGCTATGGCGAATCGTAGACGTGAAGCCAGTGCTCATGTCCTGTAAAGGCCTCTTTATCAATAGAAAAAGTACAATATGTCTAAATATCAACCATACTCTGGGGTACCAAGATACAAATATCTATCTATCTATCTATCTATCTATCTATCTATCTATCTATCTATCTATCTATCTATCTATCTATCTATCTATCTATCTGTCTGTCTGTCTGTCTGTCTGTCATATCTTATATATATATGCATAACATGACCGTCAAATAACACAGACATTAAAAATATATTTTACACAATCATAAAGAAATCCATGATTATATACAACAATTATTCGTATGTGTAACGTCAAATTATGAAAAATACATATCCAATATTCATCATAAATACACTTATGTTTATATCAAAATTGACAGATTGGATTTAGATCAATTCGCAAGAGGTCAAAACAAGAAGTTGGGAGAAACGGACTACTATGAATTTGAAGGTAGGATAGCCTTTGTCTTCATGCAATAGATTTTTCACGATAATATCATATTCTGTTAAATGGTTCAAAGATACTAATACTTTAAAAACTCCCTGAACGATATGAATCGGAAGAATAAAACACAGCGGGTCAATGGCGGATCTAGGATTTCCGAAAAGGAGGGGAAAGGGGGGGGGGGCTACATGTACATGTGAAAGTCAAATATTAACCATTTTGGTTGCCACATCTGAAGATTTACTCATAATTGTGACGAAAAAAGTAGGCGGGCCCCCTAGGCCACCCCTCTCTAAATACGCCTATGAAGAAGTATGTAAATATTTTATGCTACTCTGATAGTGATAACAGTTTGCACGCTAAAGGAGTCAAAGTCACTATATACTTATCATATAATGATATGATGTTTTCGGTACATTACAATAGGTACAGTTTTCATGATCAGATTGGTTATTTAAATGAGTAGGATTCCAAGAGCTGCGACCAAAATACAACCTCACGTGCTTGTCTAATATCTTCTGTTCCTAAAATACAACATCACGTGCTTGTCTAATATCTTCTGTTCCTAAAATACAACCTCACGTGCTTGTCTAATATCTTCTGTTCCTAAAATAAAACCTCACATGCATTGTCTAATATCTTCTGTTCCTAAAATACAACCTCACATGCATTGTCTAATGTCTTCTGTTCCCAAAATACAACCTTACATGCATTGTCTAATGTCTTCTGTTCCCAAAATAATAAATACTTGACATGGTAATTTTCGCCTCGTCAAAAAACTTCTTACACTCAACAAGAGATGTTGATAATTTGGTATTTTCTGGCAAAAAAATTACATTCATTGTATTTAGGTATGAAAGAATTCTGAACATTACGTGTCATTTAATTCTTGTGAGAAATCAACTAATGTATTAAGGTTGAAAACATCTTATCTCTACATTTGTAGCAGTCAGTATGTCTTCATTAAAATCCCCACTGAGAACAATATTTGGGCAATACATTATTATCGCCGGCCTGATTATATTGATTTTTTTTTCTTTTTAGCTCACCTGAGCCTTTTGACTTCAGACCTGGGGGCATACACAGACAAATCGAATACATAGGAATGATCTAGAGGGATGTGTGAAGAAGTGTTGTTATTTTTGATTCCGTTCCGAAATCAATTTTTTGATGTTTTTTCGACATTGTTTATTTGGACTTTCATTGCAGAAAAGTGTCATGTTTTTCAGTTAATTGATAATGATGACTTCTTATGGCCTAATTTGATCATAATTATAGTAAGAAATATCATTGTGAAAGAATTTTGTCAATATCTCAATTTTTGGATTTTTTTATGAATTTTTTAAGACTTCCAAAAATAGGGGGAGGGGGTTAGCCATTTTTCATATTTTCAACTTTTTCTGCACAACTGTTGGAAGGATTTTAATAAATCTTGGAAGAAATAAATCCCTTATGATCCCCTTCAAATTCTGTCGTTTTCGTCCAAACCTCTTTACAGATGGTGCCACCACAGTTAAAAGTAGGTCACAAAAGAGTACCCTTCTTTGACAATCTTCTCCTTCATACTGGCCGTATACAGAGACAATCAGAATGCACCGAAATGATCTAGAAGATGAGTGAAGAAATCTTGTTATTTTTGTTCCCTTCCAAAATCAAATTTTAGAAATTTTTTCGACATTTCTTTTCACTTGGTGATTTCAATGCAGAAAAGTGTCATATTTCCTAGTTAATTGATAATGATGATTTCTTATGGAATATTTTGATCATAATTATGGTAAGGAATGTTATTTTGAAAGAATTTTGTCAATATCTCAATTTTTGGATTTTCTATGAATTTTTTAAGACTTCCAAATGAGGGTGTATAGGGACAATTCTTCATATTTTTAACTTCTGCTGTTTTACCACATGAAAGATTTTAATGAAACATGGTATACATGAAGTACTATAGGTCCTCTATCAATTTTTACATTTCATCATTTGGTCAACAGATGGTGCCATCATGTCTAAAAAATTGGTTTCACAATTGTACATATACCACTTGGTAGTTAAAATTAAGAGAATAGCGGTTCAAATCCAGCATGTGGTCAAAAATATTTTTTCGTTTCTTTACATATCTAAATATAAGTTTTTAAATGTTTCCCAACACTCAACATATGAAATTAGGCCATTTTAAATTGGATCTGGACAATATTTGAAACAATTGTTGTTCGTGACCCTGACTTGAAATCAATCAACAAAAAGCCCCACCTAAAGAAAATGACAAAGTTGTTGCCCTGAATCACATCTTGCAGAGACAGAGCAAATGCTGAATATCAAAATCACCTGAATGGATGTGCAAAAAACTGTTGTTGTTTTTTATTCTGGTCTGAAAAAAATTTGACATATTTTCAATATTTTAGTTGACTTAGTCACAGTAATGCAAAAATAAATCATTCTTCCTTCCTGAATGACTGATAATCTAAGTACTCAGGTGAGCGATATAGCCCACTTGGGCCTCTTGTTTTTTTTGGGGGGGGGAGGGGGAATTTTCTTAGTTTTTTCTACTTGTAGGTTGGTTTAATTGATTTTGGGTATTTTAACTGATTATATTGTAATAGAAGTAAATGGAAAGTCAGAATCTGAATACAATAATGATTTTCAAAAGGTTCTGCAATTTTTTAAGATAAAAAAGAGGGGAATTATAGAACTGGTATGTAATTGCAAGCTTTGGTGGATTTCTCCTTTTTATGCTCCCCGAAAACTTTCGTAGTCGTTGTCGTGTCCGTGCGTCTGTCTGTCCTTCCGTCCGTCCGTCCGTCCGAGCTCATATCTCCTATACCTTTTTTTTAGAAATTGATCATATCTCATTAAAAAATAAAAAAGTCAAGGTCACTTATTCACTATGATTTAAAATACCATTAAGAACCTATATCCCCTACACCTTTCATTAGAATTTGATCATACTTCACAAAAATATTATTTGGGTTAAGGGCTTTTGGACAAAGGTCACTCAAGGTCATTTCTGAAAGGTTAAGGTCACTTATTAACTATGATTTAAAATACAATGAAATAATTATATCTCCTATACGTTTCAACAGATTTTGATCATAATTCGCCAAAATGTTATTTAGGTTAAGGGCTTTTGGACAAAGGTCACTCAAGGTCATTTCTGAAAGGTCAAGGTCACAATAGAAAGTGTTATTTCATAACTAATCAAGGTCAAACTTACTCATTTTAGTTTAAGATACTGTGATCAATTGTCGTTCTACAGTTGACTCAATTGCATATCCATGATACATTGAAATTTGAGATCGTCATCAATTAATACAATGAGTTCCAATATATTAAGTCATTCATTTCATTCATTACTGCTGTGCTTCTTGGAGCATCCATCATTTTACTGATTTTTGGTATATGAATTGAGTAATCAATTTTCTGCATTATAAGTATAACTGCCGTTCGGTGAGCATCCATCAGTTTTACTGATACTCTTGTTTAACCAAGTGAAAGATTTTGATGAAACTTGGTAGGCGTAAAGTGCTTAAGATCCCCTACAGTTGCTGGTGACTTTTAGCCAAATCGGTCAAGGCGTTGATCCAATACGAAGCTACTTAAATCTCAGAGGGTAACCTCCCTCTTCGAATTCTTCAGACTAGCTGAGAAATCAATAAATTGAATGCACCAGAGTGATCTAGAAGGGTGTGTTACGGAGTGATGCTATTTTTGGTTCCATTCTAATTTTCTAAGCTTTATGGTATGTTTTAACTTATTCATTTCTACACATTTTTGTGTTATTTTCTTGATTTATCTCATATAGAAAACCAATGAAGCATTTATCATGAAATATCTACCTTAACATTATCATGTCAGAAGTGAGTTTTCTTGATTATGTTTTACAATCTGTCTTTCTTTTTATGAACTAAACCTGTTCTGACATGCTGAAGGGTAGTCGTTCAAACACGCATGGTGCATTCTTTTTTTTTCATTTTCGTTTTATGAATTTTTTTAATGTATTGAAGCACTCCGTTTATTAATTGAGACATTTAGGGGAAAACTGGAAAAGAAAAAAAAATTGATTTAATCATTTGTACATATTATTTGTATCGTTGGTTTGATTTATTTAGTGTGAAGAAGTGAACATGTTAGTTGTCTAAACACATTACGTAAAATTATACAGTGTGCGAAGACATGTATTTGCAAATTTTCTCAACATTTTTTACGAATGAGCAAAAATCACAATATGACATAAATACATCTACATTTCACAAGAGTGGTACTACCCCATATATTTTGTAATATGGATTTGGGCTCAAATAATGACAATGTTTTGAAATTACTAAATTTATGTATATTCAATCAATCTAAACTGCATATGAACACTTCAAAAATGCATTTAAATGTGTCTTGAATTTGCTTGAATCCGCCCCCCCCCCCTTCTGGGCCTCCTACCAGGGTTTCGCCCTACACCCACTTAGGATCTAAGAGGTCCCCGGACCTTTCGCCTTTTGTACTTCCACATCATTTAACGCCTAGCTACGCCCGGATCAGGGACTCCAATGGATATACATCAATCGAAAAATAAAGGACTCTGATAGACATACCTATACTGAGAACTAGGGATTCCAACGGGCATACATCTAATGAGGACTAGGGATTCCAACGAACATACATATACTGAGGACTAGGGATTCCAACGAACACACATCTACTGAGGACTAGGGATTCCAACGGGCATACATCTACTGAGGACTAGGGATTCCAACGAAAATACATATACTGAGGACTAGGGATTCCAACGAACATACATCTACTGAGGACTAGGGATTCCAACGAGCATACATCTACCAGGACTAGGGATTCCAACGAACATACGTATACTGAGAACTAGGGATTCCAACGAACATACATCTACTGAGGACTAGGGATTCCTACGGGCATACATCTACTAAGGACTAGGGATTCCAACGAAAATACATATACTGAGGACTAGGGATTCCAACGAACATACATCTAATGAGGACTAGGGATTCCAACGAACATACGTCTACTGAGAACTAGGGATTCCAACGGGCATACCTCTACTGAGGACTAAGGATTCCAAGGAAAACACATCTACTGAGAACGACTTGGGATTCCAACGAACATACATATACTGAGTACTAGGGATTCCAACGAGCATACATCTACTGAGGACTATGGATTCCAACGAACATATATATACTGAGGACTAGGGATTTCAACGAACACACGTCTACTGAGGACTAGGGATTCCAATGAACATACGTCTACTGAGGACTAGGGAGTCCAACGAACACACATTTACCTGGAACTAAGGATTCTAACGAACATGCATCTACTGAGAACTAGGGATTCCAACGAACACACATCTACTGAGAACTAGGGATTCCAACGAACATACATATACTGAGGACTGCGGATTCCAACGAACATACATCTACTGAGGACTAGGCATTCCAAGGAACATACCTCTACTGAGGACTAGGGATTCCACCGAGCATACATCTACTGAGGACAAGGGATTCAAACGAACATACATCTACTGAGAACTAGGGAGTGCAACGAACATACATCTACTGAGAACTAGGGATTCCAACGAGCACACATCTACTGAGAACTAGGGATTCCAACGAACATACATCTACTGAGGACTAGGGATTCCAACGAGCATACATCTACTGAGGACTAGGGATTCCAACGAGCATACATCTACTGAGGACTAGGGATTCCAACGAACATACATCTACTGAGGACTAGGGATTCCAATGAACATACATCTACTGAGAAGTAGGGATTCCAACGAACACACATATACTGAGAACTAGGGATTCCAACGAACACACGGCTACTGAGGACTAGGGATTCCAACGAACATACATCTACGAAGGAGTAGGGATTCCAATTAGCATACATCTACTGTTGATTGGTTGGTTGATTGGTGTTTAACGTCGCTTTCAACAATATTTCAGTTATATCGCGACATGGAAGCAGGAGGTTACCAACCTCTTAAACATAGTGGCGCAACCCGGGAATCGAACCCGGATTGTCGGCGCCGCAAGCCAAGCGCTTAACAACTACACCATGCCTGCCCTACATACATCTACTGAGGACTAGGGATTCCAACGAACATACATCTACTGAGGACTAAGGATTCCAACGAACACACGTCTACTGAGGACTAGGGATTCCATCGAACATACATCTACTGAGGTCTAGGCATTCCAAGGAACATACCTCTACTGAGGACTAGGGATTCCAACGAGCATACATCTACTGAGGACAAGGGATTCAAACGAACATACATCCACTGAGAACTAGGGATTCCAAAGAACATACATCTACTGAGAACTAGGGATTCCAACGAGCACACATCTACTGAGAACTAAGGATTCCAACGAAGATACATCTACTGAGGACTAGGGATTCCAACGAGCATACATCTACTGAGGACTAGGGATTCCAACGAACATGCATCTACTGAGAACTAGGGATTCCAACGAACACACATCTACTGAGGACTAGGGATTTCAACGAACATACATATACTGAGGACTGCGGATTCCAACGAACATACATCTACTGAGGACTAGAAATTCCAACGAACATACATCTACTGAGAACTAGGGATTCCAACGAACATACATATACTGAGGACTACGGATTCCAACGAGCATACATCTACTGAGGACTAGGGATTCCAACGAACATACATCTACTGAGAACTAGGGATTCCAACGAACATACATCTACTGAGGACTAGGGATTCCAACGAGCATACATCTACTGAGGACTAGGGATCCCTACTAGCATACAACTACTGAGGAGTAGGGTTTCCAACGGGCATACATCTACTGAGGAATAGGGATTGCAATGAACATACATCTACTAAGGACTAGGGATTCCGTAGAACATGCATCTACTGAAAACTAGGGATTCCAACGAACATACATCTACTGAGGATTAAGGATTCCAACGAACATACATCTACTGAGAACTAGGTATTCCAACGAGTATACATCTACTGAGGACTAGAGATTCCAACGAACATACATCTACTGAGGACTAGGGATTCCAAAGAACATACATCTATTGAGAACTAGGGATTCCAATGAACATACATCTATTGAGAACTAGGGATTCCAACGATCACACATCTACCGAGAACTAGGGATTCCATAGAACATACATCTACTGAGAACTAGGGATTCAAACGAGCATACATATACTAAGGACTGGGGATTCCAACGAACACACATCTTCTGAGGACTAGGGATTCCAACGAACATACATCTACTGAGGACTAGGGATTCCAACGAACATACATCTATTGAGGACTAGGGATTCCAACGAAGACACATCTACTGAGGACTAGGTATTCCAACAAACATAAATCTACTGAGGACTAGGGATTCCAACTAGCACTAATCTATTGAGGACTAGGGATTTCAACAAACATACATCTACTGAAGACAATGGATTCCAAAGAACATACATATACTGAGAACTAGGGATTCCAACGAGAACACGGCTACTGAGGACTAGGGATTCCAACGAACATACATCTACTGAGGACTAGCGATTCCAACTAGCATATATCTACTGTTGGTTGGTTGGTTGATTGGTGTTTTACGTCGCTTTCAACAATATTTCAGTTATATCGCGACATGGAAGCAGGAGGTTACCAACTTCTTAAACATAGTGGCGCAACCCGGGAATGGAACCCGGATTGTCGCACCCAAGCCAAGCGCTTAACCACTACACCACGCCTGCCCCTACATACATCTACTGAGGACTAGGGATTCCAACGAACATACATCTACTGAGGACTAAGGATTCCAACGAACACACGTCTACTGAGGACTAGGTATTCCAACGAACATACATCTACTGAGAACTAGGGATTCCAAGAAACATACCTCTACTGAGGACTAGGGATTCCAACGAGCATACATCTACTGAGGATAAGGGATTCAAACGAACATACATCTACTGAGAACTAGGGATTCCAACGAACAAACATCTACTGAGAACTAGGGATTCCAAGGAGCACACATCTACTGAGAACTAGGGATTCCAATGAACATACATTCTACTGAGGACTTGGGATTTTAACGTACACACGTCTACTGAGGACTGGGGATTCCAATGAACATACATATACTGAGGACTGGGGATTCCAACGATCATACATCTGCTGAGAACTGGGGATTCCAACGAACACACATCCACTTAGAACTAGGGATTCCAACGAAAACACATCTACTGAGAACTAGGGATTCTAACGAACACACATCTACTGAGGACTAGGGATTCCAACGGGCATACATCTACTGAGAACTAGGGATTCCAACGAACATACATATACTGAAGACTAGGGATTCCAACGAACACACATCTACTGAGGACGACTTGGGATTCCAACGAACATACATATACTGAGGACTAGGGATTCCAACGAGCATACATCTACTGAGGACTGTGGATTCCAACGAACATACATATACTGAGGACTAGGGATTTCAACGTACACACGTCTACTGAGGCCTAGGGATTCCAATGAACATACATCTACTGAGAGCTATGGACTCCAACGAACATACATCTACTAAGGACTAGGGATTCCAACGGACACACATCTACTGAGGACGACTTGGGATTCCAACGAACATACATATACTGAGGACTAGGGATTCCAACTAGCATACATCTACTAAGGACTATGGATTCCAACGAACATACATCTACTGAGGACTTTGGATTTTAACGTACACACGTCTACTGAGGACTAGGGATTCCAATGAACATACATATACTGAGGACTAAGGATTCCAACGAACATACATATACTGAGGACTAGGGATTCCAACGGGCATACATCTACTGAGGACTAGGGATTCCAACGAACATACATAAACTGAGGACAAGGGATTCCATAGAACACTCGTCTAACGAGGACTAGGAATGCCAATGAACATACATCTACTGAGAACTAGGGATTCCAACAAACACACATCTACTAGGATCTAAGGATCCCAACCAACATACATATACTGAGGACTAGGGATTCCAACGAGCATACATCTACTGAGGACTAGGGACACTGAAACTAGGGATTGAACATACATTACTACTGAGACATCTCAGCTAGGATAACGACATTCCAACGAACTACTGATGATTCATACATCTACTGAAATTTAAGGTAAACATCTACTGAGGACATCAATGAACAATACTGAGGACTGGGATACCACTAGGGATTCTAACGAACACACATCTACTGAGGACTAGGGATTCCAACGGGCATACATCTACTGAGGACTAGGGATTCCAACGAACACACATCTACTGAGGACGACTTGGGATTCCAGCGAACATACATATACTGAGGACTAGGGATTCCAACGAGCATACATCTACTGAGGACTATGGATTCCAACGAACATACATCTACTGAGGACTAGGGATTCCAACGGGCATACATCTACTGAGGACTAGGGATTCCAACGAACGAACATCTACTGAGAACTAAGGATTCCAACGAACATACATCTACTGAGGATTAGGGAGTCCATAGAACACACGTCTACTGAGGACTAGGGATTCCAACGAACACACATCTACTGAGGATTAGGGAGTCCATAGAACACACGTCTACTGAGGACTAGGGATTCCACCGAACATACATCTACTGAGGACTAGGGATTCCAACGAGCATACATCTACTGAGAACTAGGGATTCCAACGGGCATACATCTACTGAGGACTAGGGAATCCAACGAACGAACATCTACTGAGAACTAAGGATTCCAACGAACATACATCTACTGAGGACTAGGGATTCCAACGAACACACATCTATTGAGAACTAGGGATTCCACCGAACATACATCTACTGAGGACTAGGGATTCCAAAGAACATACATTCTGCTGAGAACTAGGGATTCCAACGAGCACACATATACTGAGGACTAGGGATTCCAACGAAAACACATCTTCTGAGCACTAGGGATTCCAACGAGCATACATCTACTGAGGACTAGGGATTCCAACGAGCACACGTCTACTGAGGAGAAGGGATTCCAACGAACATACATCTACTGAGGACTACGGATTCCAACTAGCATACATCTATTGAGGACCAGGGATTTCAACAAACATACATCTAGTGAGGACTAGGGATTCCAACGAACATACATTCTACTTAGAACTAGGGATTCCAACGAACACACGGCTACTGAGGACTAGGGATTCCAACGAGCATACATCTACTGAGGACTAGGGATTCCAACTAGCATACATCTACTGTTGGTTGGTTGGTTGATTGGTGTTTTACGTTGCTTTCAACAATATTTCAGTTATATCGCGACATGGAAGCAGGAGGTTACCAACCTCTTAAACATAGTGGCGCAACCCGGGAATCGAACCCGGATTGTCGGCGCCGCAAGCCAAGCGCTTAACCACTACACCACGCCTGCCCCTACATACATCTACTGAGGACTAGGGATTCCACCGAACATACATCTACTGAGGACTAGGGATTCCAACGAGCATACATCTACTGAGAACTAGGGATTCCAACGGGCATACATCTACTGAGGACTAGGGAATCCAACGAACGAACATCTACTGAGAACTAAGGATTCCAACGAACATACATCTACTGAGGACTAGGGATTCCAACGAACACACATCTATTGAGAACTAGGGATTCCACCGAACATACATCTACTGAGGACTAGGGATTCCAAAGAACATACATTCTGCTGAGAACTAGGGATTCCAACGAGCACACATATACTGAGGACTAGGGATTCCAACGAAAACACATCTTCTGAGGACTAGGGATTCCAACGAACACACATCTACTGAGGAGAAGGGATTCCAACGAACATACATCTACTGAGGACTAGGGATTCCAACTAGCATACATCTGTTGAGGACCAGGGATTTCAACTAACATACATCTAGTGAAGACTAGGGATTCCAACGAACATACATTCTACTGAGAACTAGGGATTCCAACGAACACACATCTATTGAGAACTAGGGATTCCAACGAACATACATCTACTGAGGACTAGGGATTCCAACTAGCATACATCTACTGTTGGTTGGTTGGTTGATTGGTGTTTTACGTTGCTTTCAACAATATTTCAGTTATATCGCGACATGGAAGCAGGAGGTTACCAACCTCTTAAACATAGTGGCGCAACCCGGGAATCGAACCCGGATTGTCGGCGCCGCAAGCCAAGCGCTTAACCACTACACCACGCCTGCCCCTACATACATCTACTGAGGACTAGGGATTCCAACGAACATTTATCTACTGAGGACTAAGGATTCCAACGAACATACGTCTACTGAGAACTAGGGATTCCAACGAACATACCTCTACTGAGGACTAGGGATTCCAAGGAACATACCTCTACTGAGGACTAGGGATTCCAACGAGCATACATCTACTGAGGACAAGGGATTCAAACGAACATACATATACTGAGGACTAGGGATTCCAACGAACATACATATACTGAGGACTAGGGATTCCATAGAACATACATGTATATATACTGAAGACTAGGGATTCCAACGAACACACATCTACTGAGGACTAGGGATTTCAACGGCCATACATCTACTGAGGACTAAGGATTATAACGAACATACATCTACTGAGGACTAGGGATTCCATAGAAGATATATCTACTGATAAGTAGGGATGCCATAGAACATACATCTACTGAAAACTAGGGATTCCAACAAACATACATCTACTTAGAACTAGGGATTCCAATGAACATACATCTTCTGGAGGTCAGGGATTTCACTGTGTATATATCTGCTAATTGTAATGTGCATACGTCTACTGGACTGATACACATTCTGTATATCTACCCAGGACTTGATATGTACACATGTACAGGGATCAGGGAATGTAGTGGACATACACTAACTGTATATCTAGCGAGAACTTGATATGTATACATGTACAGGGGCCCCCTAACCCCCCCCCCCCCTGGAATCCGAAAATTTTACCAAAAAAAGGTAATATTTGGGCATTTTTGGGGTTGGACCCCCCCTCGTCTAAGAGAACAAATTTACCTTTTTTGGTTGGACCCCCTCTGACAAATATTTCTGGATCCGCGCATGATAGTTGACATACACTAACTGTATATCTAGCGAGGACTTGATATGTATACATGTACAGGGATCAGGGAATGTAGTGGACATACACTAACTGCAATCATGTCTCTCTATCCGACTCATTGCTGTTTTGACGTTGTCGGATTAGAGCTACAAGACCGCACCCATTCATCTCTTCAGCGCAAAGCGAACACGATTCATGCTCTGCAGTTTTTAATTTTCTAAATTCTGATGATTACATCATTGCGGTTAAACATCAAGTCATATCATCGTGTTCACTCTTGACAGATGAGTTGAACTGGGCGGCCTTAAAGCCTAATTCGACAACTAAAACATAAAGAAACCCATAACGAGTCGGGATATGGGTAACAACATTATCTTGGAAATGATGTGTCATCAGTACTTGAATTAAACTTCGATCCAGCAAGTTTATGAAAACAATTACTACTTAAAGGTATTTACACAACACGTAGTAACATTGATTTTATGTAATGTCCGTATACATTGATCTTCCATGTCGTATTGATTTTAATCTTCTTCAACATTTTATGCATCATTCTACAGGATCAGTAGTGATCATTAAGCAAACACTTCCAATATTTTGTCCACAAATACTTATTAGATTTATTTCTATAGCTTTTATTCCCTATGGATCCAAACCAAATGATTGCTTTTGTTTTGAATTCATCACACTTGTAGATTTGAGTGCTTCGAACAATAAGTATAATTATACGATATTGGATGCTCTAACTTACCAATGTCAATGATTATATCACTAATAACTATTACAATTGCCATCGATTCTCGTTCATTGAAAATAAGGATATATCCGTGATGTAAACTACAGACAGTGTATTGTGACTTTAGTAGTTTATTCCTAAGACATATCAAAGGATCCAAATGTTGCTGTTTTATTTTTTGATATCACGTGTTATTGTAGCATTTTCTTCAACAATTGCAGACGAACAGCAACTGCGGACAAAATTGTTTCAAAATTACAACAAAGAAATACGTCCACCGTTAGACCACTCTCAGGCACTCAATGTATGTGTGACATTTATCCCGCGTTCTATAATTGATATTGATGACGTCGGAGGAGTAATTACGTCACTTGGGGTATTCGTATTCACATGGATAGATGAACGGTTCATTTGGGAACGAACAAACTTCTCTAATATTAACACAATCGTGGTACCATTGGATCGTGTATGGTATCCATCAGCTTACGTGATTAATTCTGCCGAAGTGAAAAAGCCGTTCATTGACCTTGTTACTGTAGATAACACAGGATTAGTATCACTTTATATTGTAGATACATGGAAAACTACGTTCAGTGTTGATATGACTTACTTTCCATACGATCATCAGAAGTTTACTTTGCAACTAACTATTGCAGTGTACTCATCTTTGGATGTAAATCTTCTGAATACAAGCGACAAAATTTCCATAGAATATCTAGTTGACAATCAAGTATGGGAAATAAAAGACACATCTGTTAGCCGGATCAGCTTTGGGACAGTAAACATAGTAGAGTTTGCTTTTTTCTTAAAACGGAGACCTTTTTATTACGCTGTTAGTATAATTGCGCCGATATTCATTTTAGCTATAATCGGTCCATTGGCCTTTTTTCTACCTGCAGAGGGTGGAGAAAGGGTCTCTTTCACAGTAACAATGTTTCTTGCTTTTGCTGTCTTCATGTCAGATATCAGCGATAAATTGCCGGAGACATCGTGCCCTATTTCCTGGTTGTCGCTCTATCTTCTTTCATTTATGACATGGAGTTCTTTTGTCACCCTGTCTACTGTAGTCACCTCTCGAATTTATTTCATGGACCCAAATACTCCTATACCAAACTGGGTAATACGTGTATTCTCACCAAGAAAATGCAGAATTATAGAGAGCAGCGGTGACATACAAGAGCAAAATATCCCTGACAAGAAAGATTCCGCGGATTTCCCAGAAATCGTTTGCAAGGAAAGCAGCACTTCGGCTCTAACCTGGAAAAACGTTTCGGAACGCTTGGATAATATCGCGTTATGTATTTGCCTGCTCACTGTCATATTATTTTTCTTGATGTTTGGAATTACATTTAATTCCTGAGAAGTTGCTTTCTGGATATTTAGTTCTAAAACAACCTTTACAGTTTCGGAACAGTGATTATCGAATTTCTTGTGAATAGACATAGATTCCATCAAAAAGCGTGGAAAATATTTTGGAAGACAATATTACACTTTTAAGATAAGCTCGGACTTTAGTGTGCATTCCGATTTGTAACATCTACATAGCGCTACAAAGTGTTGCGTAGCTGAACGGACTGCTAGGTTTTCTGCTATGAGGCGATATTTATCGTGATCATTTGTATTTGAATGTTGAAGACAAAATAGGTATAAGGAAAAGATAAACCATTTCATTGAATGTTATCATATTCGACTGCCTTTGTGTAACGAAAACAGATAACCGTGTTGGTTTTTAACATTTACAACTTCTCTGTACAACGTCTCTGTGTATTACTGTGAATGTATTTCTCTGTCAAAAAATAAAGAAAATTAAATCGATATATTCATTAATTTGACTACACCTACATGCCATTTATACTTTGAGATTTCTGCACTATAATAAGTGACGTAATGAATCAGTTGTCATTTAATCACTTCATTAATTAATGTTTTCTTTTAGAGTGTCCTGCAGTCACTCACTATGTAAACATGTAAACTTTATTAAATTCTTTATTTTTCATGAACCAGTAAAAGCAATGGTGTTGGGGAGACAAATATACGTACTTACGTACTACAGTGGCGTATATTACATATAGGCTAAAAGGCTCGAGCCTACACAAAATTTTGCCGATTTTTTTTTCTTTTTTTGCATTTTTGTCCATTTCTTTGTTCTTATATTACTAACGTTACGAGGCAAGCCTCAGGTTTTACTTGATTTTGAGACCCCTCGCGATCGGGTGTAACTGATGTATCTTTCATAGCAGTCTGTAAAAGAGTCTTATAATCTATTATGATATCTTGGTTTTAGTCATTTATCACTATCAAGATATTTGTCACATTGTATTGAAATATTATTTTGTTTCTTTTTTAAGAAAAATTTCCCAGGGGAGACCCCCGAAACCCCCTGCGGGAGGGGATGTCCCTCCTCCGCACCCATACCCCCCCCCCTCCTCGGTGCTTCGCGCCTCGTATGAAGCCACAGGCTTCATTCTAGCCTACACAAAATCATATCGTAATATACGCCCCTGTACTACTTACCTATCTACCTACCTGCATGCATGCATACATACGTACGTACGTACACACATACGTACACACGCACATACATACATACATACATACATACACATGCACATACATACATCCATACATACATACATACATACATACATACATCCATACATACATCCATACATACATACATACATACATACATACATAAATACATACATACATACATACATACATACATACGTATGTACGTACGTACGGACAGACAGACAGACATAAACAAAAAAGATACCAAAGCAGAAGAACTAAGCTGAAAACTCCAACGAAAACTTCATATGAAATCATTTTCCGTGAGTTTCTTACTTATAATACATCTCACACTGAGTTGTATTCTTATATTTTCTTTACACTTCGTTATACACATCGTTACCAGTATCGTTTTTTGGTATAACATTTTTCGAGTTACTTTTCAGTTGACCGAGATGGACCTTTGTTCAATTCATACACTACAGACTCATCTGAGCTACAATGCAACCAGATGTTAGCGGAAAGATTTAAAAGTAGAGGTATTCCGAATGTCTTATCGTAGCTATGAATAAGGACGACCCCTGACTGCCCCTCTTTGGACTTTGGCAATGTATTATTTGGCAAGGGCATGCTTTATATGGCAAGAGCATTTTCATATCGCAATGGTTTGCTTTAGATGGCTAGAATATGCTCTGTATCGCAAGGGCATGTTTTATAGGGCAACGGTATAGTTTAGATCGCGAGCACATGCTTTATTTTGGCATGGTTTATTGTTAACATGGCGGGGTCATGCTTTATTTTGGCCAGGGGTATGCGTTATATGGAGAGGACATGTTTGAAATGGCGAGGGTATGCTTTATACGGCGAGGACATGCTTTATATGGCGAAGAAGCTCGAAGTACTCATTATCTCCTATATAAGTTGTTTTTTGTTTCGGTCAGATCCGTCAATGCAGATCTATAATATTTCTTCTCTCCTTTAATAATGGACTCGTCTTATTTGACACAGTAACTCTAAGGTGTAAACATTGTGAAGTTCCTATGTAAATTTCTCTTTCCTTTTTCGATTCTGGGAAAATTTTTTATGCATTTGAAGAAAGAGTGACGACATATTGAAATCATTTGATGTATATATTTTATCGAGAAAATTGGTTGACAGGAGAGACCTCGACCAGATAGTAGTTTTGATACAGACAAGATTTAATCTGCATGTAATCAGACTTAATGCGTATTAGATTCATATGGTAAAACCTTATGCGAATTAAATTTGATACAAATATAGATATATAGGCTGCAACTTGTCGGTAATTACTACATTTATGATTGTTTTAAAACTTTATTTTTGTCGGATTATATATAGTACAGCAATATCTCTTATGTACATGTGTAAAACTCAATTTCCTATCAGGTGATATTGTATAAAACTAATTAGAATACACTAATTAGTGTGTGCAGTGTTAAAATAGTTTGCCTGAAATAGAAATATTTTGTCTCATCAGTATGTTGTAAACATTTAGGGCTAATGCCGTAAACCAAACTGGATACACTTACGGGCACCTGTTGTTTCATCTGACTTTTTGGGGGCCTATAAATGTCCATCGTGATTCATTATTACCAACACTAACTGTAAAAATATCGAAGATATGTATATTCTCTTGCTCAATATGTTATTGACAACTGACAAAAGATTGTAAACTTGTCAATCTACATTGAAAGAATTTCGATAATGACACAAAAATTTGTCAAAACCTTTCTCCAGTCTACATTTTTTTAAATAACTTAACATAATAAAAGTTGCAAAACATTTAGATACACCTGAGTTGATATGAAATGTAAACAATTATTATTATAATTTTTCCTCAGCAAGATTTAAACCGTTGCAATGCAAAATAGCAGAACTAGCCTTTATCCAAAATAAGGAGGGGGGGGGGCATAAAATTCAAGAAATTTATATTTTGTCAAGGCATTTTCAGAAAACTTGAAATACATGTTTTCTATTAAACGTTAGTGAATTCATACTTTAATGCTTCTTTTTATTGAATAAGTCAAGACAATGACAAAACATGTACATGTAGTAATGACGAAGTCAGGAAAGAAGTAAAAGAAAGCATAACAAATTTGAATTCAAAATAGAACCAAATCAAACATCCATTTAGATCACTCGTTTATTAAAGAAAGTTAAGCTTAATATGTATCTCAATCATAGATCCACCCCGACGCATCTTGAAAAAAGAGCAATATTTGCAGAGGACATTGGTTACTTCAGGACCAAGTGTCATCATAATCTTTCAATTAGTTGAAGGAGAATTCCATCAACACTAATGGAATATCCTTCTCTTTTCTATTTAAAGATCTAAATCAAGCAAAAGGTCTCAGATTTACTGATTGGTTAATTATTGGGTTACGTCACACCATGAATATTTCACACATATGGTGACCACAGAACTCTTGTTCCAATCGCAACAAAATTTTATTACAATTAAATCCGTTGAAACACACAAAAGAATACATTATAAGCAGGCTACAAGGAGAAAACCTAAAAGTAAAACTTGATAATTTATGTAACTAGTTTGAAGAAGTTTGTCAAAAGAGATTACCTTTTGGGTAAAAAAAAAAATTGCAGAAATTACTTTTGTATTCCATTACTTTGCAATACAGCAAAATAAGTAATAAGTTAAAATACACAAAAATCAATGCAACACAAGCAAGCAACAGGAAGAAAATCTAAGAAATTACCCGAAAATGGACAAAAATAACAAAGTCCAAAAAGACAAAAAAGAAAAAAGAAAAAGAAAATGTGAAGGAAAACTAGCCCCCTCCCCCTAAAAAACCACCAAAAACAAAAACAAAAAACCCCCCAAAAACCAAACCAAAAAAATAAAAAACAAAACGAAACAAAACAAAAAAGAAAAAAAGACACCCCTCCCCCAAATTTACCCGAAAATAGACAAAAATGAAAAAGTCCAAAAAAAAAAAAAAAAAAAAAGAAAAAAGAAAAAGAAAATGTGAAGAAAAACTAGTCCCCCCCCCCCCAAAAAAAAAACACAAAAAAAAAACACAACAACAAAAAACAAAAACAAAAACAAAATCCCAATCAAAAACTAAAAAACAAAACGAAACAAAACAAAACAAAAAAGAACCCCCCCCCCAAAAAAAGAAATTACTCCCCTCCCCCCCCCCCAAAAAAATCGAGGCAAAGAAGAACAAACAAACAAAAAAAAAAAAAAAAACCAAACAAATAAAACATACTTACTAGTCATCAATCTGTTTACC
This sequence comes from Pteria penguin, assembly GCA_035048485.1. Taxonomy (NCBI): domain Eukaryota; kingdom Metazoa; phylum Mollusca; class Bivalvia; order Pterioida; family Pteriidae; genus Pteria; species Pteria penguin. The sequence goes on along the minus strand of CM068588.1, from coordinate 40,880,128 downwards.
AATTGAAATGATACTAACTAACGAATTTTATATCTTTGAATATGCCATTAAATTTAAATCCATGTATACCTCCACAAGAAAAAAGTAGAGTCCTGTTGGACATTAATTTTTCTATTGTAGCGCCATCTATAAACAGATCTAATTTGAAAACAAACACTTTGTAGAGATCTCCGAGTACACCAGGTTTGATAAAAATCTATCGGGCGATTCATGAGAAGCCGGGAATATGAAAATTTAAGTGAGCTAAAACCTGTGCAAGTACAAAGCATTTAGTACAAAAAAGTGTAAGTTTTATCTTGCTAGGAGAAGAAAAAGAAGAATATTGTCCTAATATATCAAAGCCATTTATGCGCCGGTTTAGAACCGCATGTAATTTTGCCTTGTTTAGGGTTAAATGAATATTGTTATTTTTACAACTCTCTTGAAATGTAAATGTATATTTTAGACTTAGATTATATTAAATACTTCACTTTTCTATTGACTTCAGCTCACATTCCGTTTGATGATGCCATGGAAACGCCTAAATCTTATCCCAACCTCCGGACAATAAATGATTTCGTACGTCAGCTGATGGAAATTGTTGAGGAAGCAGGGAGGTAAATGGCATTGATAACGGAAATTTATAAGAAAGAAAGGGGTAACTGTAATAATAAATATTATATTGGGAACAGGAAAATAAAGAAGTAACCCTCCCCCCAAAAAAAGGGGGGGGGGCATGCAAACAAACAAACAAACAAAACATAATCCAGAAGTAACATCAAAACGTAATTTTTGAGGACAAATTAAACGTAGATACTTTACAGAAATGACTGACTCTGTGATTCGGATGTGTTTCAGTTTTGATAATTTTTAATGCAAAGCTAAAACTGAATTTATCTTGCGTATCCCAAGAATTTTGTTTTTATTCAGAAGTTGTTTTTATTCAGAAGTCCAAATTTAGCGTCTGTCCTCTGTAAAACTGGCTAAAGCAGCTGAAATTTTCCTTCATTCTCACCTTCTAAACACATAGATCCATCATTTGTATAGGTATTTAATGTTACTTAAACAGAGACTGCTCTAAACTAATATTTTACTCCCTCGTGTTTGAGACAAATATTATCATTGTAGGTCTTTTTACAAGAAAGATGTGAATTTGATCCCCGAAAAGTGCTGTACTCCATATGGCGGACGCTTAGTGTGGATCTTACCGGGCCAAAATAAACTAATAGCTCATTTGAAAGATAAAGAGAAAATGCGACACAAAAAGCGCTGGTCACAGGTAAAAATAGTTTACATCTCTGTATGTGTCAATGAATAAATCTAATATTATATAGTGAACTACTGTACCGTTGTTTAAGACTTAGGCCACAAGTATAAAGGTAATCTTTAGGTAATGTTTTTGAAAGTAAGGACAATCACACAGCCCGCATCACAACAAACATATGATAAAGTGCTTGTTACATGAGCACGGTATTGTCCCCCACCTGTAAAAGCAAATTCCAAACTAACGCGCTTTAACACTTGTTACACGGACACTATGAGTGAGGGTAATCACACTGTCTACCACGGCCAATCCAAAGTAGCGGGTTTGTTACACAGACACAGTATTTGAGGGCAATCGCTCTGTCTCGACGACCAATCCCAACTAAACCTGCGATAACACTTTTGTTACTCGGCACAGTATGTGAGGGCAATCTCGCTGTCTGCTAAGGCGAATCTCCAACAAACGTGCGATAACGCGTTTGTTACACGGGTACAGTATAATGAATATGTATTAGCGCAGTCAAATTTTAGCGCAAAGTGCTCGAAAGAGGGGTTGGCAATATTTTAGCGTAGTCATGAGGTAGCGAATTTGTCAAAATCGATTAGCGCAATTGATCCATTTGATTAAAGTATTCAGAACGGTTTTGGGTAAAAATATATTATTGCGTTTAAATATCTCTTAAAATACGAGGAAATGAAATGAATGTCATACTTGCCACGATCGAATCGACTATTATGACACGTTTGCCCTTGTATTTGATGTTTCTTAACGACACCAACCTACCATTTCATTGAAAGCACATCATCTAGTGATAATTATAATTAATAAATTTTCTTGTCTTTAAAAAAAGCCATATAGAAAATAAAATGTCATTCTAACGTTTTACAGACCAGTCATTCTTATGTTGTACGGACCAGTTATTTCTACGTTATATGAACCATTCAATCCTACGACTTACGGATCAGTCATTTTTACGATTTATGGACCAGTCATTCTTATGATTTGCGTACTAGTCATTCTTACGTTTTACGGACCAGTCATTCTGACGTTTTACGGACCAGTCCTTTCTACTTATTTTTTTGGATCATTCATTCTTACGATTTACGAACCAGTCATTTTTACGATTTACTGACTAGTCATTCTTATGATTTACGGACCAGTCATTCCTATGTTTTAGATACCAGTCATTCTTACGTTTTACGGACCAGTCATTCTTATGATTTACGGACCATTCATTCTTGCGTTTTACGAAATTCGTGCGATGACACTTTATTACACGGATACTGTATGTTAGGGTAATCACGCTGTCTGCGACGGCGAATCCCCAGAAAACATGATATAACGCTGTGTAACACAGGTACTGTAAATGGGAGTAATCACGTTGTCTGCGAGGGCGAATCCCCAGAAAACGTGATATAACGCTTTGTTACACAGGTTCTGTATATGGAGTAATCACGCTGTCTGCGACAGCAAATCCCCCCAAAACGTGATATAACGCTTTGTTACACAGGTACTGTATATGGGAATAATCACGCTGTCTGCGACGGCGAATCCCCAGTAAGCGTTCGATAACGCATTGGTACACGGGCACTGTATATAGAAGTAATCACGCTGTAAGCGATAACGCTTTGTTACACGGGTACTATACATGGGCGTAATCACGCTGTATGCGACGTCAAAACCTCAATAAACGTGCGATAAAGCTTTGTTACACTGGTATTGTATATGGGAGTAATCACGCTGTCTGCTACGGCGAATCCCCAGAAAATGTGCGATAACACTTTGTTACACGGGCACTGTATAGGGGAGCAATTACGCTCTCTGCTACGGCAATCCCCAGTAAACGTGCGATAACGCTTTGTTACACGGGCACTGTACAAGGAAGTTATCACGTTGTCTATGACGGCAAATTCCCAGTAAACTTGCGATAACACTTTGTTACACGTGCACTGTATATGGGAGTAATTACGCTGTCTGCGACAGCGAATCTCCGGTAAAATTGCGATAAGGGTTTTGTCACAAGACCATTGTACATGTGTTTTGAAATAATAAGTACGTGTAACTTTTAAAAATGAATGAATATGACATATTTCAAAAATATTTCATTTCTTTTCCAAAAAATTAAGTACATTATCAAGTTTATTATTTTCTAAAGTTTAAGCCCATTACGACATAATATAAGACGATTAACGTCAGGCCCATCCTGGTGACGGTATACACGTCTTAAATACAAACGAGAAAACAGAAGACATCTGACAAAGCTGTATGATTCAAAGCACCAAGGACATGCACAAAAACATGATAATAGTAGAATATACACGGAAAAACGACATTACAAATGGCTGAAAAACAAAGAAATGGATGAAAAGATTCCACTTCAAAGCGATGGATGAAATATGGAATAAAGACGTTGTAATTTTATTGTTTAAAAGACAGGAGCCTATTGAAGACAACACTGGAAGTAATTTAAAATCAAGGTGAAATTGAGGCCGTGTGTTGAATTGATTGTCCAAAAACTGTTAATGACATTTCTTCTTTTCATGGCATCATTTTATCAACCGTTTTCGAAATCGAGTAGCCGTTGTACTTACCAAGTAATCATAAATATTGTCTTGATGAAATATGCGAATATAACAAAATATGAAAATTGGAAACAAAAGCGTCATGGCACATATGCTTGAACTTTGCACTCGCAGTTAGCGCAATATCGCACTGTTTGCGAGGGCAGAGCTTCAGAATAAGTGCGAATCACTTACTCAGCTTTGTAGTAATTAGAGTTTCGGTTGTCCACGGTCAGTATGTTCTAAAGCAGGTTACAACTTCTGTAGTTACCCATAGTCAAGTTGCTCTGCAGCAGGTCATAATGTTTGTAGATGTCCATAGTCAGAGTGTCGTGCAGCCGGTCAAAATTTCCCTAACTGACCATAGTAAGGCTGTTCTGTTGCAGGCTACAAGCTCTTTCGCAGATTTTCCTTTTCATATCTCGCCATAGTCAGGTTTCTCTACAGAGAATCACAGTTTCCATATTTTTCTATAGTGAGAATGGTCTTTAACATGTCACAATTTCCATATCTGTCCATAGTCAGTGTACTTTCAGAAACAAACGTTTGGAGAGCTTGTTTCGGCTTATTTTGTCTCAAAATATACAAGCCGTCAAATTTCGAATCGAGCTGAAGAAAACTCTATGTTGTGGATTCAAATGACAGAACAGGGAAAATTAGTTAATGTCGGCTGTTTTCTAGATATTTAAATAAAAAATTCTTGCTTTGTTTAAGCTTGAATGCACTGAATTGTGCCAGGCGGTCCGTTCATTATAAGTTCAAATTTAGGAAACGCAAGGAATTGTATCCCTATATCATAACTCGACAATAAGGCCACTTCTTGCGACTTTCAACATTAATGAATATCTTCTGGTTAGAATGTTGGTGCTTATTACCATACAAGAATTATTTCGTGTAAATCGTCATTTTATGACAAAGAAATAACTTTAATTTCCCTATTGTTAACTTTCTATAATACCAGTAGTAACATTCCTTTATCACCTGCGTATGGTATTTATGTGTATTAAATGATCCGGTATGCTCCCAGCTTCTTCAAAATATCGTTCCTTATTTGCTCATAAGGTAGATCGTTGTCTGTCGTGTTGACGTCCTATTTCATAGTAAATGAATTGTCTATATTGGCACTACAACAATGTCTTATTTATATTGATCATAAAATATACCAACTGTGCTGTGCTGTTTTCTGCTTCTTGACTACGAATAATACTAATTCCCCTGGTCAGCAGGGGATGCTTACTCCTCCATTTTGCACCTGATGCTACTTCTGTTTTAACACGGGTCCGTGATTGCTTGTATATATTGTTACATTGTTTGGACTTTGAGCTATGTAAATCAAACTGGTATTTCAGATTTGTACTTATCCAACCAGAGCCCCTGATACATGGAAATAGAAACCCCGCTTTCCTAACGGAAGATTAAAAAATATAATAATATGATAATGCATGCATTGAACATTCGTTTCAGATCATGTACATGTATTACTTTTCTGGATATGAAATGATGATAAAATTCAAAGACGAGTTCAAGGGCACAATTCCTAACTTTCAAGATATGAACTCTGTATTCGAAGGAATCCCAGAAAAGATTAAGGAAAAGGTGAGTTTTACTTCAATATTAAATCCTGCATCAAAGATAAAACTTTTCTGTCTTAAAAATATGTTGCTTATTCCAAATAATCTAACGTAATATTTATTCTGCAAACCATAATTATTGCACCATTTAAATTATTCTTGAAGGCAACTCTAATAATCTTTGTAATACAAGTGAATTTCTTGGGGAATTTTTAATAAAATAAAAATTTCTAATAAAAAGTACTGAGAGGTCGTATTTTATAATCATCCATGATAATCATTGTCCTTGTTATATTATTATAAATTTTCAAATGTGTGTCCTTTGATTGTGCTGCTTTGCGGTGAGTGGGAAGGTGGGCGCCCGTAAACCAGTTAACCACACCAATTGATTGACGTTTGTTTCTTCAAATGACCTTCTTAAGACGGTATCGTAACCGCAGCATAATCGAATATTTTTGTAATGTCGTTCCGTGTATATTCTGCTTTTGTCATTTTTTTGTGCAGGTCCTTGGTGATTTGTGTTATACAGCTTTGTCAGATGTCTTCTGTTTTCTCTTTTTACTTTAGACACACATTATTATCGTGTTTAGTATATATTACGACAAGCTTGTGTAACCCTATTATCAACTTTTACAGTGTAGATTTCGATTACCCCAAACTATAAAAACTGAAATAACTCTGAGAGACAAAACAACAATCTTTTAGCCTTGTTTTGAGTAGATTTGTATTTGTGTTTGCTTTTACAAAACAATCAGACTACATTGTATGTCCCCTAGGCAGAGAACACGTACGTCTTAGCACTAGACGGAGACGTCGACTTCCATCCAGAAGCTATCCTGCTACTGATAGACAGAATGAAAAAGAACAGCCTTGTAGGAGCTACATGTGGTCGTATCAAGCCAGGTGGCTCAGGTAAATAATGAAACCACTGACTTTGCTTGTTTAACGATTACAAAGGCATTGCCATGAGTGTAGCAAGCTTACAGGACACCTGCTCCAATATCAGACTCTTGTAGTGGTGCGTGACTGCTCATATTTCTTGTTGTTATGATAACTTGTACCTTTTTTATTGAGTGACTGACTCAGCCTTCTGCATCGTTGCAGACAATATCTTTGTGAATATTGAATTTTAAGTCTTTCACAAATCCAGATAACTTTACTATTACCATACCTTGACAGAGCGATAAAGAATAAGGATAAAGAAGATTTTGGCCTTTTTAAAGCATGCTCCAACACAGGAAATTGACCCTGTAATTGAACCTGGTATTATTTCGTTTTGTCCTTATTCTTAACTGAGATACACATGTTAAGAAATTCCAGTAGTCCGAGTTACTCCTGAATCACTTCTTCGGTAGGGTCTATGTCACATATTATAAGGCAGTAGAAAAAATAAGTTTCGTGCACATACTACTGGTGAGATTATCACGGTTTGATACAAAAACTTACCGTCCATGATCTTACATTATGTGTATACCTTGTATCAATTTATTTTACAGTGTCATTTAATGAGAATTTTCATTTTTAGGTCCGCTCGTTTGGTACCAAAGATTTGAATATGCCATAGGACACTGGCTGCAAAAGTCTGCAGAACACGTGTTCGGATGTGTTTTATGCAGCCCTGGATGTTTCAGCATGTTTCGTCTGAAGGCATTAATGGACGACAACGTTCTAAGAAAGTATGCCTCCTTACCGACGGAACCTGGCCATTTCTTACAATATGATCAAGGTAATACATGCACATTGTCTGAAATAAACATGTATATTTACTAAAAGCATATACATTTATGCTATATGGTGTGAAATCCATATCTAAGAAGAAAGGTTAGTATTTTTCATGATTGTCACGCTGAATGTCTTTAGAAAATTATGCATTATTCATGTTGTAAATCATATTGCAGTGGCTCAGTAGATGCTGTTATTAATTTTCCAAATCCCTATTCAAACTTAATATGATTATAATATAGTACTGACGTGAAATGTATACTTAAAATTTTTTTTCAGTCATGAAAATTTTTAAATCACTCAAAAACTGAGGAGTATTTCTCTCTTGTATAGTTTTTTCCCCTAAGATTTTTTCTTTATGGGAAGGTGGGCGCCCGCAAACCGGTTAACCACACCAATTGAATGACGTTTGTTACTTCAATTGACCGTCCTAAGTCGGTATCGTAACCGCAGCACAATCGAATATTTTTGTGATGTCGTTTTTCAGTGTATATTCTACTTTTATCATGTTTTGTGTGCATGTCCTTGGTGATTTGTGTTATACAGCTTTGTAAGATGTATTCAGATTTCTCTTTTAGTTCAGTTTTAGACCACTTTGGTTTTAACACTGCTCTCCAAATTTTAACATAATATTAGAATTCCAATCATTCGGCTATGAGCATCACTGAAGAGACATAAGTTGTCGAAATGCGCATCTGGTACACACGGTTATAATGTATATATTTTCTATCATTTATTACTTAAGGGGACTGTCACACCTACAAGTTCTCGCACTCGCATGATATCCGTATAATATCACTGACATGCGAATAAAAACAAGGGGAAGTATAGTTGAACAATTATTAAATTGCCCGCTACGTTATGTAGCCATGTTCTGACAAGTACGGAATAAAAACAACTAGATCAAGTCCTTGTGAACTCCGGTTCCACGGTGTATACCTAGCAGCAACTTGGAGGCAGACGGGAGCAACGACAGATAAATTGGTCTGGAGCAAATAACCTTTCTGTTTAAGGATGCAACATAACGAGACCTATGTAGCAAACGTGTTTTAATTTGAACATATTTGTGGTAAACGGAATAAGACGGAAATAGACAGGTCAGGAACAAATTGAGGCACGTCAGAACGTAGCATATGAATATTAAAATCGATAATAAATCTCTGGATGACCGAAAAGTTATTTACAATATAAATCCCACTCTCCGGACACATGTATTTCAGTTTTCAAGCTCGTGTTTTAAACGTTATGTGAGAAGATGTAGGTGTGACAGGTTCTTAACTATACGATATTGTTCGTCATAGGGGAAGACAGATGGCTTTGTACCCTCCTCCTTCAACAAGGCTATAGAATTGAATACTGCGCAGCGGCGGAAGCAATAACATTTGTACCAGAGGAGTTCAAAGAATTTTTCAATCAGCGCCGAAGATGGATTCCATCAACGATGGCAAACATTTGGGATCTACTGCAAAGTTATTCAAGGACAACGAAACAAAATCCCAGTATTTCTTACTTCTATATTTTTTACCAGTTTTTATTATTTTTTTCGAGTGTTTTAGGACCATCGACTGTACTTCTGGCCATGAATTCTGCCATTAACTCCGTGTTTAGTGTTCCCTCTTGGTTTGCGTACTGTCTCGTATATGTGCCGGTTGTTCTGTTCGTCTTTGTTTGTCTCAGACTGAATTCAAACACCCAACTAAATATAGCGATGATTCTGAGTGCAATATACGCTTTGTTGATGATGACGGTGTTTGTAGGAACAATGGTCAATATTACGACAGAGGGATGGTATAAACCTACTGGCCTATTTATGTACATTCTTATGGGGACATTCCTATTGGCTGGTCTTCTGCATCCACACGAGTTTGGAGATTTAGTTTGGGGACTTTTCTACTTTGTATGCATACCGGCAGGATATCTTTTCCTCATAATATACGCTATTTGTAATCTTAACAATATTTCATGGGGGACTCGTGAAACACAAAAAGCTGTGTTAGAATCTAACACTTCAATCAACAAGATAAATAAAATCAAGGAAGCAGAGGATGAATTAGGAAATGTTACTTCAGAAATGATTGAAGAAATGTTGCAACAAGTCAGAGAGACTAAGATTTCCAATAACTCATGCATGAAGTCCATATTGTCAATCTTCACATGGCTTAATAATCTAGTTATTCTTAGATCATTAGAATCAGTACAGGAAGCCATTAACAAAATGAAGGCTGTCAATGATAATGACAATAGTCGAAGGGCAAACAGTATGTTCAAGAAACCGTTAAGTATCCATAGGAACATAAGTAGTACAGATGATTCATCATGGGCCATTAACGAGTCAGACGGAAAACCACACTACCTGACTGAAGAAGAAGCTAAATTCTGGCGATTGCTCATACAGAAATATCTTCATCCAATAGACTGTGACGAGAAGAAAGAACAAGATGACAGGGAGGCTTTAGCTGGGTTTAGGAACAAAATGGCTTTCGGATTCTTTTTCTTGAATGCACTATGGTTAACGGTCATGAGTGCTATGACAGAAGTAAAACATATATTACATATACAGTTTGGTCGGGTCATTATTGAGCCCATGGGTTTTATTTTTCTCGTAATATTCACAGTTCTTCTAATAATGCAATTCATAGGTATGCTCATTCACCGGTACAGTACTTTTCTTCATATTATATCAGCAACGAAGCTCGTACAAAAGTCGAAAAGTGAAGTAACTTTACAACAGATCGTAGATTTGCTGAAAAACCCAGGAATGGGAGAAAAAGTCGATGAAATCATACTGAATGAAAATGTCTCAAATGATAATATTGAAAAAGACTTACATTTCGAAAATGGCAAAATGGCAAAAGTGGATAGTGGAAACCTTATGCCTCCACGCAATTTTAGAAGAAGGAATAAGGAAACACTTGACCTGAGAAGAACCCTCAGAATAAAAACAATTGAACAGTTTAGCAAATGTGATGGCATCCATCATAAATCTAGTTTCTACCAAGTGTAAAACTAATACATGTATATCTAATGGAATTTGATAACAATATTCTACAGAATAATACAAACAATTATCTAGATATTAAGTCAGATTTAGCAAAGAGCTGAAGTAAAACGTTAACTTTCTACCATAATTTAAGGGTGAAAACCTTATTCAAAGTCTTCTTTGAGAAAACAGAGTTTCAAATTTAGGTTTTAAAAATACATATAAAAATGACTTTCATAAAATTTGGTCAAAAATCAATTATTTTACGTTCTGTTTAAGTTGAATCACATTCATATGGCCTAAATACTATCTTATGCGATGTTTATTTATATTGTTTCACTCTTTGAAATCAGATCATATTGATTTCAGTACTAGTTGGTTAAAATTGCATGTATAATTAACGCTTCTTTTGTCATTTAATACTAATCTCTGTTCAATTATTTGATTCCTTTTACATTCCGATACAAAATTCTCATTTGTTACCGTACATTCTGTTTGTTTTCTAATTATATATTTGATTCATTACATGTTTGATTTATTATATTTAGTAGATTTAGGGATGGTGATTGTTTGTATGTGTTTATCAGATTAAGGTAAGGGAGTTATGTGTGTGTGTGTGTGTGTGTGTGTGTGTGTGTGTGTGTGTGTGTGTGTGTGTGTGTGTGTGTGTGTGTTGCATCGGAGTTGATAATATTCCTAATGGTAACTTATTATCAGTATCCTCGGATATAGAGTTGGGTGCAGTCCTAACCTTACATAAAGTGCACTTCAAGTGAACTTTATGACTGCTTTTCAAGTTTACAAGTTTCAAGAGTAAACTTGGAATCAAGTTTAGTAGTAAACTTGATTCCAAGTTTAGTACGAAATAAATATATATATATATAAATATATAAAAATATAAAACTATATAAATAAAATATGCAATTGTACATAATGTTATACGATACTGGATAATTGTAATAAACAATTACTTTAAAGTAAACTTAATATCAAGTGCACTTGACTAAACTTTATGACTGGTTTTCAGGACGAAAAACTAAACTTAAAGTGCGCTTGAATGTAAGGTTAGGACTGCACCCAACTGTATGTCTGTTATTGTTGTACGAGGTCGGCTTCAAGGACAAGTTGTCAAAAACCTTAACACAATGAAGTTAAGCCCTACTATGAATGGTCAAAAAAGGTCATATGTCGAGGTAAGGAATTCAGAACTAATTTACCCAAAAAAAAAATTGTCTGTGAAGCGAAGCGAGCACTTTATGGTAACACGTAAATAAAAAAGCCATAATTTACTCTGACTTTCTATATACTAGACCTTCAAAAAAATCGCTGCATTAGGTGCGGAAAGGTACATGCCTGCTTTACTCCGTGATTAAACTGTACATTGTATAGGCCTTTCATGGATCTATAAAATACCGATCTAATCTACATTAATAAACTTAAATCATCTGCAATACGTACCTCTCTGTATTGTTAGCTCACCTTCGTCCGTCCGTCGTCAGTCGTTAACTTTTCACATTTCGACTTCTTCAGCACTGTTGAACAGAATTTGATGAAACATGGTATGCATCAAGTACTCATGGTCCCCAACAAGTGTTATTCTTTTTGTCCAGATCCGTCAGCAGTTGTCGCCACCACAGGCACTAGTAGGTCACAGAGGGTACCCTCCTTTAACAAACTTCTTTTTCAGACCGGGGGCTGTCAGAGACAAACTGAATACATAGGAATAATCTAGAGGCATGTTTTAAGAAGTGTTGGTATTTTTAGGTCCGTTCCGAAATCAAATTTTTGACGTTTTTTTCGACTTTTTTTTGGACTTAGTAATTTCATTGCAGAAAAGTGTCATGTTTTGCAGTTAATGGATAATGATGAGTTTTTATGGCATAATCTTATGAATCTTTTAAGACTTCCAAATAAAACTTCAACTTTTTCTTCAGAGCTGTTCAAAGGATTTTAATAAATCTTTGTAGAAATAAATCCCTTATGATCCCCTTTAAATTCTGTCGTTTTCGTCCAGACCTCTTTACAGGTGGCGCCACCACAGTCAAAAGTAGGTCACAAAAGAGTACCCTCCTTTGATAATCTTCTTCTTCATACTGGCTGTATACAGAGACGAACAGAATGCATAGAAATGATCTAGAGGGATGAGTGAAGAAGTCCTGTTATTTTGGTTCCCTTTCAAAATAAAATTTTAGAAATTTTTTTTTCGACATTTTTATTTTATTTGGTGATTTCAATGCAGAAAAGTGTCATATTTCCTAGTTAATTGATAATAATGATTCTTATGGACTATTTTGATAAGGAATGTTATTTTGAAACAATTTTGTCAATATCTCAATATTTGGAATTTCTATGAATTTTCCAAATACATATATCAAATCCAGCTGTGGTCAAAATATTTTTTCTTCATTTCTTTACACTTTTAAATAAGTTTTTAGATGTTTCTCAACACTCAACATATGAAATTAGGCCACTTTAAGTTGAATCTGGACAATATTTGAAACAATTGTTGTTCATGACCCAGACTTGAAATCAATCAACAAAAGGCCCCACCTAAAGAAAATGACTAACTTGTTGCCCTGAATCACATCTTGCAGAAACAAAGCATAATTATGAAAAGGAATGTTACTTTGAAAGAATTTTGTCAATATCTCAATATTTGGATTTTCTATGAATTTTTTAAGACTTCCAAATGAGGGTGTATAGGGACAATTCTTCACATTTTTAACTTCTGCTGTTATACCACATGAAAGATTTTTAATGAAACATGGTATACATGAAGTACTATAGGTCCTCTATCAATTTTTACATTTCATCCAAATTGGTCAACAGATGGTGCCCCAATGTCTAAAAAATGGGTCTCACAATGGTACATATACCACTTGGTAATTAAAATATGGAGAGTAGCGGTTCAAATCCCGCTGTGGTCTTATTTTTTCATTTCTTTACTCATCTGAATAAGTTTTTAAATATTTCTCAACACTCAACATATGAATTAGGCCATTTTAAATTGGATCAGGACAATATTTGAAACAATTGTTGTTCATGACCCTGACTTGAAATCAGTCAACAAAAGGCCCCACCTAAAGAAAATGACAAAGTTGTTGCCCAGAATCGCATCTTGCAGAGACAGAGCAAATGCTGAATATCAAAATCACCTGAATGGATGTGCAAAGAACTGTTGTGTTTTATTCTGGTCTGACATAAAATTTGACATATTTTCAACATTTGTATTGACTTAGTAACAGTAATGCAAAAATAAATAATTCTTCCTTCCTGCATGACTGATAATCTAAGTACTCAGGTGAGCGATATTGGCCCTCTTGGGCCTCTTGGTTTTACGTCGTCATCGGATGCTTTTAGATATAGATTTACGTCATTTTATATCGACGTCATTGCAGTGCGCGTGAGATTTGAATGTTTTAAGATATAGATCTGCGTCATTTAAAATCATATCGATATCATACATGAAGTATACATTGTGCGCGTGAGATTTACTGCCCTGTCTCGAATCGCGGAGATTTCTCGGAGAATATAATTTACATGAAACCTTCATCCCTGTGTTCAGAAATTAAAACTAGAAAAACAGAAAACTGAAATAGATTAACCTATAAAGTAAATTTCATTTTGGATTCGTTCAAAATTTAGAACTTAATACACAATAGGCAATTTTCAATTTCAATAGACCATATTCCGATTTTGATAATTGCTGTCTTTTTGTCCGAGCTGATACATTTTGGCGTTGTTTTTCATAGTGACGTCATAACGCATGACATATATTCATTATAACGTCACTATGAAAAACAAAGCAAAAAGGTATTAGCTCGGACAAAAAGACAGCAATTATCAAAATCGGAATATGGTCTATTCAACCGAAAAGGACCGTTAAAACCTAGATTTAACACGTCAGTCTACGGACAAGTGATTATGACTTCATACTTGGTAGATAAATTGACGTCATGTATCCAAATATAAGATTATTACGTCATTAATAAAATATCGCCAAAGTATGCAATGTACGTAGTTTAGATATAACTTGGAAATAATCTATTATTATGGATATTTTTTTGTTTTTTTTTTTTTTTTTTTTTGTTTTTTATTCTTTTTTTTTCCTTTTTTTGACCAGTCGGCGTATTACAAATAGAAAATGGCAAGTTTTGTCCTTGACTATAGATACACTGTTGATGAGCGTCAATATCTCGAAGTAAGCGGTGTAAATCTAAGTCATATAATTCATTGATATATATGACTTGAAGGTTATGTTGTATCAAGCTCGTGAAAGATGAATTTTTTTCCTGAAATAATTAATAATTACGTGACAAATAAATAAACTTCCTTTTATCTAGGTGGCTGATGTGCTTGTCGCTGACTTGATCAACTGGAAAATTTACATAGTTATCTATAAATTCTTATTTAATTTGAAACGTTTATGAATGATTATTTATTAATCACTAATAGAATAATTCGGGAATTTGAACCATTGACAAAATTTCCAAATAATGACTCTTGACAAGATCAAGCGATAAGAGGTCAGCAGCACTAATTAAAACCCTTCAAAGGTTAAATATATTTTTAAATTGTTTAAATCTTAAGTTTTATATATAGTTAGATTTCTATATAATCTTGATTGGAGTTAATTTCCTTTTGCACTCACTTGGAGATAAATAACCAAGGACTTCAAAACAAGACTTTAAAGTCACTTTGACAAAAGTCAACCATAATATGCAGGGAATTTCTCCAAACTAAGGATCCTTCATGAAGTTTTGCAACAATAAAACCATTTAACAATGGTAAAATGTTTTCAAGATGAAAATATAGACAATGTTCTAAAATATATTTTAAAAGATTGGTAAGAATATGAAGCAAAAACTCCATTTCACCTCCATAATGGTTTGAAAGGGAGGTATATTAACTCAAATTATATTTATGCAGTCGGAAACTAAATAAAGACCCTTTCAAAATAACAGCGGGACTTACATTTTGGGGAAAGGAATGATTACTGTTCTCGCAAAATGACGTAAGACACAATCAGTATCTGATAATGACGTCATGACACGTCAAGTACGGGAAACTACCAATTCTTCCTCAAAATGGTTAGTACCACAGATATCGTGAAATGGTCAGCGATGCATGTAGTTTATTTAGCTTTTTAAAACCAAAATATTTGAAATAATTACAAAACTCTTCGCTTCACATTTAAAGGCTTTGCATTAGTTCTTATTATTGACATTGTTCGGGCCATTGGTCGGGACGAAGTCCTCCAATGATAAGAAATTTAGCACAAAAAAATGTGTAATGAAAAAAATTCCTATATGCTAATGAGTTCAAATTTCGTCAGTTGAAACGTTTGTTTACAATGCTATCTGTGCTACATAGAAGCTTGATAAGCATAAGCGACCTTTGATTAAAACGTTTGAGTGATTGACAATAATGGCTGCCGGTATCGCAAGATTAGACGAGATGTAGCATAACCACAACAACGCGAGATAAGTCGAGAATCTAAAAGGATCTACCAACCATATATTGGCTCCCAAAACTACATAAAAGTCCATATAAATCACGTTTCATATCTAATTCTAGCCACTGCTCTACT
Source organism: Pteria penguin (assembly GCA_035048485.1). NCBI lineage: Eukaryota > Metazoa > Mollusca > Bivalvia > Pterioida > Pteriidae > Pteria > Pteria penguin. The sequence goes on along the minus strand of CM068588.1, from coordinate 40,864,461 downwards.
ACGGTACTATCGAAGCATATTACGTCTGCTCTAACTGCTATAAAAGATCATATTATCAAATATTGTGATGTCGCATTTCATAATAGTAACATCAATTACTTTTGGTCGATTAAAAATTCTCATGAAGTTATAGACAAACTTCTTTCGCTAAATTTCAAAGCGACTCAAATTTCTACATTTGATTTTTCTACACTTTATACATCTCTGCCTCATGATTTGATTAAAAGCAAGTTGCTGTCTCTTATACAATGAATCTAAAACGTACATATGTACTTCCAATAACTCCGGATTCTTTTCCAACAAACAATATACTTCATATAAATACTGGACTTGCAAGGAATTATGTAAAGCACTAGATTATCTCATGAATAATATTTTTGTGCAATTTGATGGCAAGATATATCAACAAATAGTTGGGATTCCTATGGGTACCAACTGCGCGCCTCTGATAGCAGATTTATTTCTTTATTGTTATGAGAGGGATTTTATGGTTTTTCTTCAAAATCAAAACGTTTTGACCTCTTTGACAAATTCAATAATACTTGTAGATATCTGGATGATATTTTGGTTATCGACAACCCTGAATTCGAACAATTTATATCAGAAATTTATCCACCAGAGCTCACATTGAATAAAGCTAATACTTGAGATAAATCTACACCTTTCTTAGATTTAAACATCAAAATTATCAACCACCTAATATATACTAATATTTATGATAAACGTGAGGATTTTGGATTTCCTATTGTAAATTTCCCTTACTTGGATGGCGATGTTCCTCGACTCCCATCATATGGTATCTATATATCTCAATTAGTTCGATTTGTCAGAGGCTGCACCGATGTTTTGGACTTTCATAAACGAAATTTACAAATTACTACTAAACTTTTAACTCAGGGTTACAGATATCACAAGTTAAGAAAAACATTCGGCAAATTCTTCAGATCTTATTCAGAACTTCTATCTAAATTTGGAAATATTTCTTTTCAACAGTATGTATCCAATGGAATTTCCCATCCTTATTTTTACGGTGATCTCGTATATAAACTAAGGAAAGTAAAAGGCTCCGATAACGTTATTTTATCATGTAATAAAATAATCAAACGTCTTATAAATAGACAATATGATATTGAGATCATCAAAAAGACTATAGGTCTTGTATTTGGCCCCTCTACAGCCTTATGCAGACTTTTACTTGAACGTTGCACGCTGACTAACAGGGCGGTGGGGACTATATGATGGGCCTTGTCCAAACTTCTTTCAGAGGAGACATGGTCCTGAACCTCGTCCCCTCTGACTGTTAGTCGGGACTCCTACAGATCTAGGGTCTTAGCTCGCTTTCAGACTGGCAGAGCACGGTTTATCATGTTGATGTCGCATGTATTTTTATACCATTATGTATTTTACAATACCTTACGTGTTTATATTTTTATGACCTCTCAATATGCGATACCTGTTGACCCTTGTTCTTTACTTGGAGGATTATTTATAAATTTTTAAATGTACGTCCTTTGATTGTTCTGCTGTTACGGTGAGTGGGAAGGTGGGTCCGTAAACCGGTTAACCACACCATTTGTTTGGCTTTTGTCAAATTAAATGACCGTCCTAAGTCGGTATCGTAATTGCACTACAATCAAATATTTTTGTAATGTGATATATGTTCTAGTATATTATTTATATTCATGTATTGTATAGCTCTATGGTGACTTCTGCCACATAACTGAGCCAGTAACTCCTCTTTTTTCTTTCTTAATCATTCAAATACAATGAAATAAACATGAATAATCTAAAAAAGAAATCATCACTTAAAATGAATTACAACTTATGAATTGCTATAAATCGAAATTGATAAATAAAACACTTCTATGAGTCCAAAAACTTCCGAGTAGACATCTAGAGTATTCTTCTAATACAAATTGACTGGTGGTCCATTAGGTGTCAATAAATGAACTTTTCCTCTTGTGCCATTGAAATATCCTCTATCGAGATTTCTGATTAAAATTACGGGTGCTCTTCCTTGAGAACAAGAGTTTTTGGAACAATCATCTTCCGCAAAGCATTTACAGATCCTTAAATAATTAAAAAGTTACTTAAGTACTAATGTTTCTAAGAATCATGCAGTAGGTGAAACAAAGGCTAAAAGTACCCTTAATTCTACTCCATAAAAAGTATACAAAAATAATATTACATTTTAATTTTAGGTCTGCACATGTGATAAATAAATTATATAGAATGTACAGTAGATGGCAAAACAAGGACAGATAACTCTTATCAGAAATTGAAAATTTCTGAACAATTCTTACAAATTATTTCTTCAATGTACAAAACAATGCATGAAATTAAACACGCTTTCTCATTTAGATACACATCTTGATAATAATCATTATTTGAAATTAATGGATAACAGATATGTCGAATTCAGTTTTTGACAAAAATGCCTGATTCTTACACAGACAAGTACTTAAAATATATGCTTCCTTCATTTTTAATTATATATTAAATATGATATGATATGAAATTCTGTCCTGGCATTTCATCTAGCAGCTCATGGTTCACATAATGTACATCAAAGTTGATACCATATATCCTTGTTACATCACTTCTATCTTGCAGAGGTCTGTCCAAAGTGAGCATTAAGTCGATTGTTTCAGTAGAGGGGCATCTATCGCACAATTTATGTATAACTTTCACCAAACTCGGTTCATGTTGCCTGTAAATATGTAGATGTACAATGTAAAATCACTATTTTATATGAATATTCACAAGTATAAAAGGTGTCTATTGTATTTCTCATTAAAAAGTATCCAACCTTGACCTTATCTGATAACTTTCATTGGGTGCTGATTTGTTAAAAAGTTAAAAACATTAATGTAAAAAAGTGACACATAAATTAGAAAAGCATCTTCAGTCAGTGAATGGAGGGATACCATACAAATGATACATGTCATATGACCTAAAAGCTTACCATGATGTGGGAAAACCTTGCCGAATACTGGATTTTCAAAACAGAAGGTTCCATCATCTTGGAGTCGTGGGTTTGGCACTGGAGGTAACTGCTTAAAGTCTCCACACACAGTAACCTGTAATATTAGTAATCATTTGAGCAATATAAAGGAAAAGACAAAAGCAGTCACAAGGGAGAAGTCACTATGGAAATTCACTGTTGCTAATGCAATTATAAGAAAAACACACATTACAAAATACTTTCAACAGATCTGATTAATAAAATTTTTCTATATTGTATGAATATATGTATAGATATTGCTTTAAGATATAAATATCTTTAATTTTTGCCATGAGCACTTCTCACACTCTTGTGATCTTGACCATCTTTTTTGTACTAAAACAATTTTATTGCCCACAGCAGCATTTGTGTAATGATTAGGTCAATGTCATGCAATGATTGTATAGAATTTACACATTGGTACCTGTAAACCACCAAAAAACTTGTCCTCCTTGCGAACATGTCTGCAAACAAGCTCCACAAGTTGAAAGGTGCGAGAAGAGAGCATGCTGATTTCATCAATGATCAGGCAATCTGGTTTCTGAATACGCCTTTCGGGTTCTAAAAATCTATCATACAGCTCTCTTAATTTGTCTTTACTAAAGCTGCATTTGAACATAAAGATGGAAAAAGATATATAGTTTATGCCCACTTAGCAGAGAGAAACTGTGGTGCTTCAGATACTATCAATATCCCACAACATTGTGTGATGGAGAAGTACAATGAGAATGGGCTGAAAGTTACAGTTCCTTCTTCCATGGTGGTAAATGGAATACAGCAGCAATGTGGTGCAATATTTACTAATGATGAAACCACTTTCATTATAAGAGAAAAAGAAATCTTGTTAAGCTACATCCTGGAAATAACACAGAGCAATGTAGATGGGGTAATATTTTCACTCACTATGATGAAGAGTGCAGAGATTGATATACCTAACTACATAAAGGAGAATGTGTCAAGTATAAAAGATACAAATGAAGTATGTGGAAAAACAGGAAGTACATCATGTAAAATGTTCTTAAGTTTTTGCTCCAGAAATGATTGTTGTGAGAGGTGTAGTGACTCTGTGAAGAATAGCAGAAAGCGAGTTTTGGATAAAAGCAATAACCAAACAACAGCGGAACAAGAAAGGCAGGTGCTTCGAGAGAGAAATGACAATATGAATGGTGCTAAAACAGAAAACATGCTTGAATCTTTGCCCAAAGAAAACTCCACTACGAATTCCACTAAATCACTGCAACTGTGTCAAGAGGATGACTCAGATATGCAACATGTCCTTGAAAATGTACTTGCTGATGGAGCCCCTGCACATTTTAAACTTCTGTTGGAGTCTCAACTGAAAAATTGCAAAAAGGAAATACGCCAACGGATATGGGACCCTAAAATAAAAAGTATGTGACTGGACATCTACATATGTTCACCAAGGGCATATGGTGATTTAAGGATCTCTGAAATGATGACATTGCCATCCCAAAGACTCCTTCAATATTATAAAAACTGTGAAACAAACAACTACTTTCAACAATGACAACATGGATGAGCAAAGAAGCAACAAAACAAAACATTTCAGAATTTGGGCACCAAGGGGGAGTAATCATAGATGAAATGTCTATACAAGATGACCTGGTTATATCCAAATGTGGTGACAGTTGGAAGTTAGTTGGATTGGTTGGCATGGATTAGAATAACAACAATATTGAAACCATTTTAAAAGGAGAGAAAACAACACAGCTTGCCACACATGCTTTGCAATTTGTTTTCCATGGATTGACTGGATTTAGGTAAGCTCCAAAACATGTATAATGATAATGGAATGTAAGAAAAAAATGAAATCAAAGTGTATTTAAAAACCAGAACTTGGCATTAATTGACACTCCATGTAATATATTCCATATGTGACATATCATAATACAGCGGTTGCTTACATTAATGAGAAACAAGTGTAACCCAATGGATGAGGACCTAGATTGTGACTGAGAGGTCTCTGGTTTGACTACCACTGTAGGAACACTGGTGTTCTGTCTTTCAGATGAGACAGTAAAATCCAAGGTCCCGTGTTGGCGGTAGGCGTGGAACATAAAAGATCCCTTACTGCTTCGGATGGGTTCAATGCAAAGGTATAAATTTCTCTGCAAAGCATCACCATATACTTGAAATATTCTTGGAGTGACCTAAAGCAATATTTAATGAAGAAAAAGTTGTTTCACCCTTGAAGATGGTCCAGAAAATTTTATTTTATCAATACATGTATGTGACACACTTTTAAATGCTCAATACACCTATTTATATCAAATAAGAGCATGCAGTTGACTAACAACTGACTGTTGACAACAATCCTGTAAGTATTAGTGATATCATTTATAATTAATCATCACATATTCATATCTGTTTAGCTGAAAAAAAAATAACAGAAAGACATTCAAATTCACATTCAAATCGGAGACAAACACCAGACAAATGATATTCCAGTAAATGAATTGCCATGGACATAAAATATTTCTAAAAGACATTTATCTTTGTAGATGGCCTGTGGCTTACTTTGGTGCCTGTCCTGCAACAACTCATCAGCTATATAGTACCTTTTTGGAAATGTGTCGAGAAGCTTGATGATCAGGGATTATGTCATCACAGATGGAGCATCAACAAATAGAGCTTTGACCAAAATGCTTTTCGAAGGTTCACCAATGGCTTCTAATTTCATATTCAAGGATGTACAGTTGGGTGCAGTCCTAACCTTACATTCAAATGCACTTGACAAGTGCACCTCAAGTTTAGTTTTTCGTCCTGAAAACCAGTCATAAAGTTTAGTCAAGTGCACTTGATAACAAGTTTAGCTTAAAGTAATTCCGTCTTTAAGTTTACTATCAGGTGACACCAAGTTTATTTTTCACGTTTGTTTATTACAATTATCCAGTTTCGTATAACATGATAGAAGTAATTGTCTTATTATTTACAATTGCATATTTTATATAAAAAGATTGTTTTAATAGAAAAATATAGTAAATTTACATGTATTTAAAAAGTAAACTAAACTTAAAGTGCACTTGGAGTAAATTTGGAATCAAGTTTAGTACTAAACTTGGAATCAAAATTACTACTAAACTTGATTCCAAGTTTACTCTGTTGTCGCCAAGTAAACTTGAAAAGCAGTCATAAAATTAACTGAAAGTGCACTTTATGTAAGGTTAGGACTGCACCTAACTATATTTTATAGATATCATCTAATGTGTTCCATTCAAGATATCATGCATGTACTAAAAAGAATTAGAAACAACGTTGAATCCAGCAGAATGTCAAATAAGTCTTCATCATGAAGGTTTCTTACTCTTGATGGCCAAACAATTGTGTGGGACCATTGGGCTGCATGTTTCCAATTCAACACACAGAATGGATTGCACATACATCCCAACGTGACTGAGGAGCACATTCATCTCATCCCCGCATCTAAAATGAGAAATAAACTGGCAACGGATGTCCTAAACAAAAAGATGCTTTACCTTATGAAATCCTATCAATCCACTCTAAGCAAACAAGAACAAATTTCATCATCTGTAAAATAACTAGAATATACATCATCATTAACAGAAACATTTTGTAATGTCAATTTTCCAATATACAGACTTGAAGACCCAAAGATACCTCGGCTATATTTAACCAATGGGAAGATAAGGTATATCATTCTGTTGAATTGGCAGAGAAGAATTTAATGACTGCAGAGACAAGAGAGGATATAAACAGTGCAGTAACAGGCTTCATTTCACTTCGTGAAATTCACTTGAAAAATCGAGGAAACAGCATTAACCCTGGATTTTTAAATTCAGACATTGTTGAAAACCTATTTGGACAACAGAGAGGTATTACAAATGGTTAAAATACAAATCCAACACTGGCTCAATATGGACCATCAAATACGGCAATCATACTCGGACAATGCACTGTTTCTAAGAAAGTTAATTCAGGAAAAACTGCCTCCTTTTTCACCGCAACCTCTCCTTGTCCTTTGAATCCGTCTAGAAACAAAACCAATAAAAATTACACAACATTTTAATGGAACAAGGAAAAGCAACAAAACTACATATAGGAATGCCCCTGAACATCAAACACAAGATTTATCAGTTAAGAATCATTACATGGTCTAGGCCAGGTCTATCCAGCCAGACCCAAAAACAAGTAGTGGATGAATCACAACAACAACAACAATACACAGTCTCAAAAGAAGGAAGCGGTATATACAATTTCACACACCATAATATGCAGTTTAGGATTTCATCTTAAAAGAAGAAATATTTCCTATAAATGTTTCCTTAAACACTTTTACCTTAAAAGGCATGTTTTCCTGTACCACACTGTCCTGTCAGTAAGAAGTTGCGGCCCTGGATAGGCAGATTCAATGCTTTCTCCATTTCTTGATCAGCTGTTATTAATTTCGTTCTGGGACAAATTCCGGAATTGTATTTGCCGTTATAGAGGGATATTACATATCATTCACTGCGGATGTGTGACGTCATGTCAGCCTACTTTCACATCATGGTTTCTGGGTTGATGACATCCAAGCTGAATTGAGAAGATTTTGAGCTGCATGCGGTGTGAGATCGATGAGGTAGGTACAAATTGAGTTTGGAACATGTAATTTTATTATTGTTGAATTAAAATATGCTTTCATGGTACCGATAAACTCGCAGAAATAAAAAAAATGGGAGGGTATGAAAAATGGGGATGAAACGAGAGTCGGAATGCTTGTTTCGTTCCTGCTATTTTTTACGGGTTTTGACCGATGAACGGGTGATTGACTCTCATACTATATTTTTTAGGCAAATCTCCCCATTCCTGTGGTATGAGTAACAATATAATATGCTAACATACTAGTTACTGGTGATAACCAGAGATCCTGTATTGTCAGAAGTAAGTCGGTATGAGTAACAATATAATATGCTAACATACTACTTACTGGTGATAACCGGAGGTCCTGTATTGTCAGAAGTAAGTCGGTATGAGTAACAATATAATATGCTAACATACTAGTTACTGGTGATAACAGGAGGTCCTGTATTGTCAGAAGTAAGTCAGTATGAGTAACAATATAATATGCTAACATACTAGTTACTGATGATAACTGGAGGTCCTGTATTGTCAGATGTAAGTCAGTATGAGTAACAATATAATATGCTAACATACTAGTTACTGGTGATAACTGGAGGTCATGTATTGTCAGAAGTAAGTCAGTATGAGTAACAATATAATATGCTAACATACTACTTACTGGTGATAACCGGAGGTCCTGTATTGTCAGAAGTAAGTCAGTATGAGTAACAATATAATATGCTAACATACTAGTTATTGGTGATAACAGGAGGTCCTGTATTGTCAGAAGTAAGTCAGTATGAGTAATAATATAATATGCTAACATACTAGTTACTGGTGATAACAGGAGGTCCTGTATTGTCAGAAGTAAGTAGGTATAAGTAACAATATAATATGCTAACATACTAGTTACTGATAACAGGAGGTCCTGTATTGCCAGAAGTAACTCAGTATGAGTAACAATATGATATGCTAACATACTAGTTACTGGTGATAACCGGAGGTCCTGTATTGTCAGAAGTAAATCAGTATGAGTAACAATATAATATGCTAACATACTACTTACTGGTGATAACCGGAGGTCCTGAATTGTCAGAAGTAAGTCAGTATGAGTAACAATACAATATGCTAACATACTAGTTACTGATGATAAGAGGAGGTCCTGTATTGTCAGAAGTAAGTCAGTATGAGTAACAATATAATATGCTAACATACTAGGTACTGGTGATAACAGGAGGTCCTGAATTGTCAGAAGTAAGTCAGTATGAGTAACAATATAATATGCTAACACACTACTTATTGGTGATAACCGGAGGTCCTGTATTGTCAGAAGTAAGTCAGTATGAGTAACAATATAATATGCTAACACACTACTTACTGGTGATAACAGGAGGTCCTGTATTGTCAGAAGTAAGTCGGTATAAGTAACAATATAATATGCTAACATACGAGTTACTGATAACGGGAGGTCCTGTATTGCCAGAAGTAAGTCAGTATGAGTAACAATATGATATGCTAACATACTAGTTACTGGTGATAACAGGAGGTCCTGTATTGTCAGAAGTAAGTCGGTATGAGTAACAATATAATATGTTAACATACTACTTACTGGTGATAACAGGAGGTCCTGTATTGTCAGAAGTAAGTCAGTATGAGTAAGAATATAATATGCTAACATACTAGTTACTGATGATAACTGGAGGTCCTGTATTGTCAGAAGTAAGTCGGTATGAATAACAATATGATATGCGAACATACTAGTTACTGATGATAACCAGAGGTCCTGTATTGTCAGAAGTAAGTCGGTATGAGTAACAATATGATATGCTAACATACTAGTTACTGATGATAACCGGAAGTCCTGTATTGTCAGAAGTAAGTCAGTATGAGTAACAATATAATATGCTAACATACTAGTTACTGGTGATAACAGGAGGTCCTGTATTGTCAGAAGTAAGTCGGTATGAGTAACAATGTAATATGCTAACACACTACTTATTGGTGATAACAGGAGGTCCTGTATTGTCAGAAGTAAGTCGGTATAAGTAACAATATAATATGCTAACATACGAGTTACTGATAACGGGAGGTCCTGTATTGCCAGAAGTAAGTCAGTATGAGTAACAATATGATATGCTAACATACTAGTTATTGGTGATAACCGGAGGTCCTGTATTGTCAGAAGTACGTCAGTATGAGTAACAATATAATATACTAACATACTAGTTACTGTTGATAACCGGAGGTCCTGTATTGTCAGAAGTAAGTCGGTATGAGTAACAATATGATCTGCTAACATACTAATTACTGATGATAACCGGAGGTCCTGTATTGTCAGAAGTTAGTCGGTATGAGTAACAATATGATATGCTAACATACTAGTTACTGATGATAACCGGAGGTCCTGTATTGTCAGAAGTAAGTCAGTATGAGTAACAATATAATATGCTAACATACTACTTACTGATAACAGGAGGTCCTGTATTGTCAGAAGTAAGTCGGTATGAGTAACAATATAATATCCTAACATACTAGTTACTGGTGATAACAGGAGGTCCTGTATTGTCAGACGTTAGTCGGTATGAGTAACAATATAATATGCTAACATAAAAGTTACTGGTGATAACAGGTGGTCCTGTATTGTCAGAAGTAAGTCGGTATGAGTAACAATATAATATGCTAACATACTAGTTACTGGTGATAACAGGAGGTCCTGTATTGTCAATAGTAAGTCAGTATGAGTAATAATATAATATGCTAACATACTAGTTACTGGTGATAACAGGAGGTCCTGTATTGTCAGAAGTAAGTCGGTATAAGTAACAATATAATATGCTTACATACTAGTTACTGATAACAGGAGGTCCTGTATTGCCAGAGGTAAGTCAGTTTGAGTAACAATATGATATGCTAACATAATAGTTACTGGTGATAACCGGAGGTCCTGTATTGTCAGAAGTAAGTCAGTATGAGTAACAATATAATATGCTAACATACTACTTACTGGTGATAACCGGAAGTCCTGAATTGTCAGAAGTAAGTCAGTATGAGTAACAATAGAATATGCTAACATACTAGTTACTGATGATAAGAGGAGGTCCTGAATTGTCAGAAGTAAGTCAGTATGAGTAACAATACAATATGCTAACATACTAGTTACTGATGATAAGAGGAGGTCCTGTATTGTCAGAAGTAAGTCAGTATGAGTAACAATATAATATGCTAACATACTACTTACTGGTGATAACAGGAGGTCCTGTATTGTCAGAAGTAAGTCAGTATGAGTAACAATATAATATGCTAACACACTACTTATTGGTAATAACCGGAGGTCCTGTATTGTCAGAAGTAAGTCAGTATGAGTAACAATATAATATGCTAACACAATACTTACTGGTAATAACAGGAGGTCCTGTATTGTCAGAAGTAAGTCGGTATAAGTAACAATATAATATGCTAACATACGAGTTACTGATAACGGGAGGTCCTGTATTGCCAGAAGTAAGTCAGTATGAGTAACAATATGATATGCTAACATACTAGTTACTGGTGATAACCGGAGGTCCTGTATTGTCAGAAGTAAGTCAGTATGAGTAACAATATAATAAGCTAACATACTACTTACTGGTGATAACAGGAGGTCCTGTATTGTCAGAAATAAGTCAGTATGAGTAACAATATAATATACTAGCTTACTAGTTACTGATGATAACAGGAGGTCCTGTATTGTCAGAAGTAAGTCGGTATGAGTAACAATATGATATGCGAACATACTAGTTACTGATGATAACCGGAGGTCCTGTATTGTCAGCAGTAAGTCGGTATGAGTAACAATATGATATGCTAACATACTAGTTACTGATGATAACCGGAAGTCCTGTATTGTCAGAAGTAAGTCGGCATGAGTAACAATATAATATGCTAACATACTAGTTACTGGTGATAACAGGAGGTCCTATATTGTCAGAAGTAAGTCGGTATGAGTAACAATATGATATGCTAACATACTAGTTACTGTTGATAACCGGAGGTCCTGTATTGTCAGAAGTAAGTTGCTATGAGTAACAATATGATATGCTAACATACTAGTTACTGATGATAACTGGAGGTCCTGTATTGTCAGAAGTTAGTCGGTATGAGTAACAATACAATATGCTAACATACTAGTTACTGATGATAACTGGAGGTCATGTATTGTCAGAAGTAAGGCGGTATAAGTAACAATATAATATGCTTACATACTAGCTACTAGTGATAACAGAAGGTCCTGTATTGTCAGAAATAAGTGGGTATGAGTAACAATATGATATGCTAACATACTAGTTACTGATGATAACCGGAAGTCCTGTATTGTCAAAAGTTAGTCGGTATGAGTAACAATATAATATGCTAACATACTAGTTACTGGTGATAACAGGAGGTCCTGTATTGTCAGAAGTTAGTCGGTATGAGTAACAATATAATATGCTAACATACTAGTTACTGGTGATAACAGGAGGTCCTGTATTGTCAGAAGTACGTCGGTATGAGTAACAACATAATATGCTAACATACTAGTTACTGGTGATAACAGGAGGTCCTGTATTGTCAATAGTAAGTCAGTATGAGTAATAATATAATATGCTAACATACTAGTTACTGGTGATAACAGGAGGTCCTGTATTGTCAGAAGTAAGTCGGTATAAGTAACAATATAATATGCTAACATACTAGTTACTGATAACAGGAGGTCCTGTATTGCCAGAGGTAAGTCAGTATGAGTAACAATATGATATGCTAACATACTAGTTACTGGTGATAACAGCAGGTCCTGTATTGTCAGAAGTAAGTCAGTATGAGTAACAATATAATATGCTAACATACTAGTTACTGGTGGTAACAGGAGGTCCTGAATTGTCAGAAGTAAGTCAGTATGAGTAACAATACAATATGCTAACATACTAGTTACTGATGATAAGAGGAGGTCCTGTATTGTTAGAAGTAAGTCAGTATGAGTAACAATATAATATGCTAACATACTACTTACTGGTGATAACAGGAGGTCCTGTATTGTCAGAAGTAGGTCAGTATGAGTAACAATATAATATGCTAACACACTACTTATTGGTGATAACCGGAGGTCCTGTATTGTCAGAAGTAAGTCAGTATGAGTAACAATATAATATGCTAACACACTACTTACTGGTTATAACAGGAGGTCCTGTATTGTCAGAAGTAAGTCGGTATAAGTAACAATATAATATGCTAACATACGAGTTACTGATAACGGGAGGTCCTGTATTGCCAGAAGTAAGTCAGTATGAGTAACAATATGATATGCTAACATACTAGTTATTGGTGATAACCGGAGGTCCTGTATTGTCAGAAGTAAGTCAGTATGAGTAACAATATAATATGCTAACATACTACTTACTGGTGATAACAGGAGGTCCTGTATTGTCAGAAGTAAGTCGGTATGAGTAACAATATGATATGCTAACATACTAGTTACTGTTGATAACCGGAGGTCCTGTATTGTCAGAAGTAAGTCGGTATGAGTAACAATATGATATGCTAACATATTAATTACTGATGATAACCGGAGGTCCTGTATTGTCAGAAGTTAGTCGGTATGAGTAACAATATAATATGCTAATATACTAGCTACTGATGATAACCGGAGGTCCTGTATTGTCAGAAGTAAGTCAGTATGAGTAACAATATAATATGCTAACATACTACTTACTGATTATAACAGGAGGTCCTGTATTGTCAGAAGTAAGTCGGTATGAGTAACAATATAATATGCTAACATACTAGTTACTGGTGATAACAGGAGGTCCTGTATTGTCAGAGGTTAGTCGGTATGAGTAACAATATAATATGCTAACATACTAGTTACTGGTGATAACAGGAGGTCCTGTATTGTCAGAAGTAAGTCGGTATGAGTAACAATATAATATGCTAACATACTAGTTACTGGTGATAACAGGAGGTCCTGTATTGTCAGAAGTAAGTCAGTATGAGTAACAATATAATATGCTTACATACTACTTACTGGTGATAACCGGAGGTCCTGAATTGTCAGAAGTAAGTCAGTATCAGTTACAATACAATATGCTAACATACTACTTACTGATGATAAGAGGAGATCCTGTATTGTCAGAAGTAAGTCAGTATGAGTAACAATATAATATGCTAACATACTACTTACTGGTGATAACAGGAGGTGCTGTATTGTCAGAAGTAAGTCAGTATGAGTAACAATATAATATGCTAACACACTACTTATTGGTGATAACCGGAGGTCCTGTATTGTCAGAAGTAAGTCAGTATGAGTAACAATATAATATGCTAACACACTACTTACTGGTGATAACAGGAGGTCCTGTATTGTCAGAAGTAAGTCGGTATAAGTAACAATATAATATGCTAACATACGAGTTAGTGATAACGGGAGGTCCTGTATTGCCAGAAGTAAGTCAGTATGAGTAACAATATGATATGCTAACATACTAGTTACTGGTGATAACCGGAGGTCCTGTATTGTCAGAAGTAAGTCAGCATGAGTAACAATATGATATGCTAACATACTACTTACTGGTGATAACAGGAGGTCCTGTATTGTCAGAATTAAGTCAGTATGAGTAACAATATAATATGCTAGCTTACTAGTTACTGATGATAACAGGAGGTCCTGTATTGTCAGAAGTAAGTCGGTATGAATAACAATATGATATGCGAACATACTAGTTACTGATGATAACCGGAGGTCCTGTATTGTCAGAAGTAAGTCGGTATGAGTAACAATATGATATGCTAACATACTAGTTACTGATGATAACCGGAGGTCCTGTATTGTCAGAAGTAAGTCAGTATGAGTAACAATATAATATGCTAACATACTACTTACTGGTGATAACAGGAGGTCCTGTATTGTCAGAAGTAAGTCAGTATGAGTAACAATATGATATGCTAACATACTACTTACTGGTGATAACAGGAGGTCCTGTATTGTCAGAATTAAGTCAGTATGAGTAACAATATAATATGCTAGCATACTAGTTACTGATGATAACAGGAGGTCCTGTATTGTCAGAAGTAAGTCGGTATGAATAACAATATGATATGCGAACATACTAGTTACTGATGATAACCGGAGGTCCTGTATTGTCAGAAGTAAGTCGGTATGAGTAACAATATGATATGCTAACATACTAGTTACTGATGATAACAGGAGGTCCTGTATTGTCAGAAGTAAGCCGGTATGAGTAACAATATAATATGCTAACATACTAGTTACTGGTGATAACAGGAGGTCCTGTATTGTCAGAAGTAAGTCAATATGACTAACAATATGATATGCTAACATACTAGTTACTGTTGATAACCGGAGGTCCTGTATTGTCAGAAGTAAGTCGGTATAAGTAACAATATAATATGCTAACATACTAGTTACTGTTGATAACCGGAGGTCCTGTATTGTCAGAAGTAAGTCGGTATGAGTAACAATATGATATGCTTACATACTACTTACTGGTGATAACCGGAGGTCCTGAATTGTCAGAAGTAAGTCAGTATCAGTTACAATACAATATGCTAACATACTACTTACTGATGATAAGAGGAGATCCTGTATTGTCAGAAGTAAGTCAGTATGAGTAACAATATAATATGCTAACATACTACTTACTGGTGATAACAGGAGGTCCTGTATTGTCAGAAGTAAGTCAGTATGAGTAACAATATAATATGCTAACACACTACTTATTGGTGATAACCGGAGGTCCTGTATTGTCAGAAGTAAGTCAGTATGAGTAACAATATAATATGCTAACACACTACTTACTGGTGATAACAGGAGGTCCGGTATTGTCAGAAGTAAGTCGGTATAAGTAACAATATAATATGCTAACATACGAGTTAGTGATAACGGGAGGTCCTGTATTGCCAGAAGTAAGTCAGTATGAGTAACAATATGATATGCTAACATACTAGTTACTGGTGATAACCGGAGGTCCTGTATTGTCAGAAGTAAGTCAGTATGAGTAACAATATGATATGCTAACATACTACTTACTGGTGATAACAGGAGGTCCTGTATTGTCAGAATTAAGTCAGTATGAGTAACAATATAATATGCTAGCATACTAGTTACTGATGATAACAGGAGGTCCTGTATTGTCAGAAGTAAGTCTGTATGAATAACAATATGATATGCGAACATACTAGTTACTGATGATAACCGGAGGTCCTGTATTGTCAGAAGTAAGTCGGTATGAGTAACAATATGATATGCTAACATACTAGTTACTGATGATAACCGGAGGTCCTGTATTGTCAGAAGTAAGTCAGTATGAGTAACAATATAATATGCTAACATACTAGTTACTGGTGATAACAGGAGGTGCTGTATTGTCAGAAGTAAGTCGGTATGAGTAACAATATGATATGCTAACATACTAGTTACTGTTGATAACCGGAGGTCCTGTATTGTCAGAAGTAAGTCGGTATGAGTAACAATATGATATGCTAACATACTAGTTACTGATGATAACCGGAGGTCCTGTATTGTCAGAAGTTAGTCGGTATGAGTAGCAATATGATATGCTAACATACTACTTACTGATGATAACCGGAGGTCCTGTATTGTCAGAAGTAAGTCAGTATGAGTAACAATATAATATGCTAACATACTACTTACTGATGATAACAGGAGGTCCTGTATTGTCAGAAGTAAGTCGGTATGAGTAACAATATAATATGCTAACATACTAGTTACTGGTGATAACAGAAAGTCCTGTATTGTCAGACGTTAGTCGGTATGAGTAACAATATAATATGCTAACATACTAGTTACTGGTGATAACAGGAGGTCCTGTATTGTCAGAAGTAACTCGGTATGAGTAACAATGTAATATGCTAACATACTAGTTACTGGTGATAACAGGAGGTCCTGTATTGTCAGAAGTAAGTCGGTATGAGTAACAATATAATATGCTAACATACTAGTTACTGGTGATAACAGGAGGTCCTGTATTGTCAGAAGTAAGTCGGTATAAGTAACAATATAATATGCTAACATACTAGGTACTGGTGATAACAGGAGGTCATGTAGTGTCAGAAGTAAGCCAGCATGAGTAACAATATAATATGCTTACATACAATTTACTGGTGATAACAGGAGGTCCTGTTTTGTCAGAGGGAAGCCAGCATGAGTAACAATATAATATGCTAACATACTAGTTACTGGTGATAACAGCAGGTCCTGTATTGTCAGAAGTACGTCAGTATGAGTAACAATATAATATGCTAACATACTAGTTACTGGTGATAACAGGAGGTCATGTAGTGTCAGTAGTAAGGCAGTATAAGTAACAATATAATATACTAACATACTAGTTACTGGTGATAACAGGAGGTCATGTATTGTCAGAAGTAAGTCGGTATGAGTAACAATATAATATGCTAACATACTAGTTACTGGTGATAACAGGAGGTCCTGTATTGTCAGAAGTAAGTCGGTATGAGTAACAATATAATATGCTAACATACTAGTTACTGGTGATAACAGGAGGTCCTGTATTGTCAGAAGTAAGTCGGTATGAGTAACAATATAATATGCTAACATACTAGTTACTGGTGATAACAGGAGGTCCTGTATTGTCAGAAGTAAGTCAGTATGAGTAACAATATAATATGCTAACATACTAGGTACTGGTGATAACAAGAAGTACTGTATTGTCAGTATAAGTAACAATTATCATGTTAATCAAAGAAATTATTAAGTCTGAAAATGTATAGATAAACAGATATCTTACAAACACCAAAGTCATACCTTCTTTTTATTTGGCATTTATTGGGGGATTGTTTTAATATTGTTGTTTAGATTTTGTCTTTTTACCTCGTGTGATTTCGTTTTATTTCCTTTCATTTAATTAGTCAACTAATGAAAATTTTATCTTTAATTAATATTTACGAATTTTGATTAAATGATATTGATATATATTTCTTAAATGTATCCATGTATTCTTATGTTAAAATGTATTCATATTAAATATAGCAATTTTGTGGTAAAAAAAATTGACACTTAAACACACAAAATCCACCCAGCGAAAACAAATCCCTGATATGAAGAGTGGTGAATAACGACTTGGGAAATGGTCGATTATGTCTATAAATGCAAAGGCGTACATCTCACAACCAATATAATGAAATATAATCTATTTGCCTAACTACATTATACGATGTATTTTCAAATATATATTTATATGTACTCAGTTCAACCATAGTAATGCTTTGAATAAAAAATCTGGCCTTGCCAATATCGTCAAGAAATCTAGAGTATTGTGTAGGAAATGAATCTTTTATTGGCAATAAAAACTTTCATGACAGGTGGTATTTGCAAGAGAATTATAACACTACATTTTCAGTCATAAAATTCTTACAAAATACACAATCTATGTTCAACAATACAATCTGTTTCACATTTTTGTTACCCGCTAGATTCAGTATCATGTATGCAAGAAATGAGAACAACAGAATAATTATTTATGCAATTCATTTCAACAAGAAATATTTGATGTTACATTGATATTATGAAATGTCGCCCAGAGAAATGAGTATATCTCAATGTCGCCCAGAGAAATTAGTATACATCTTAATATCGCCAAGAGAAATGAGTACGTCTCAATTTTGTAGAGGAAGAATATACTGGATTTTTTTCTTCTTTTTCATAAAAGCAAACAAATGTCTATTTACTAAACATTTTTAACGAGTTTCAATTAAATCCGCTTAAAACTGCGTATAATAATAAGCTTTTATGACGAATGAACAGACCAAGAGGGAAAGCAATATATCTTTCACGAACAAGAAGAAGAGAGACGAATTAGAACCAGACATTTGAATTTTCACAAAAATAGCAAGCAGTACTATTTTTGCTTTATTGTTCACGACAAGATGTTTTCAATATAATATATATATATGATTATTTACAAATTCCGATCATGTTGTGCTGTTTTACTTGCTTCGAGGGCTAACGTTTAGAGAAAAATTAAATTTTATCTACATTATGCTAGTTATTGGTGAGAAGTGATTTAGAAGTT
Source organism: Pteria penguin (assembly GCA_035048485.1). Classification (NCBI taxonomy): domain Eukaryota; kingdom Metazoa; phylum Mollusca; class Bivalvia; order Pterioida; family Pteriidae; genus Pteria; species Pteria penguin. The sequence goes on along the minus strand of CM068588.1, from coordinate 40,845,792 downwards.
GTCGAGAAGTTGAAAACGGAAAAGTAAAAGATAAATGATGTGCAATGTTTTCGTAAATTTTGCCATTCAAATAATGTTCATAAAAATCCGTGCGAGGATGGATTCCGAGTAAATATATATAATAACAGTCTTGCAAACTTAAATATAGAGAACAGCTGGCTGCAATATATTTTTTCCTAAATAGTAAGGTATAAGTATATATCGACGCTGTAGAAATGTAAGGTCTTAAGCTTCAGATACGACCTTAATAGTTTTTTGTCGATTATTAATATTTTAATTTCTCCCGTTCGTTACAAACGAACGAAAAGGTCATATCTTGTCGGTATCCTTGGACACGAACCAATATTAATTTGTCGTATCGTTAGACATCAGAATTGAAAGGTCACATGTATTACTTATGACTTTTTAACACGAAATAATTAAAACAACAGTAGGGATGAAAAATTGTAAGTGTTACTTGCGACTTTTCATATAGTCGCGCTTACGGGAGTACGTGGTAAGACCGTTTCGCGGGAAAACATTCTGGAACTATTACAGTGTTAAAAAGGCGATGAAAGGTGAGTAACCCTGCGTAAAATGACTAAAGATAGTCCAATCAAAATTATGTAAATATGTCACTCGATTCGCTTTCAAATCATATTCAAATACACTCGATGCAGATATAGTGGTTTATAGATTGTTATTTACAGTTCTTGCATAATCAAAATAAAAGAAACATAAAGAAAAAATTAATAAAATTCATGCCATCCTTCCTTTGAATACTTAGAATTCTCCATCTAGCATCTATTACTCCTAAAATGGTGGAAAATACTTCACCTACGTGTTCAACATATAAGTCACGACCTTTCATGACATCTTATTTACTTTTCAGAATATGCTAGAATATAAACCAAGTAGCACGATCAAAGAAGTTTGTAAATATAGAAAAGGAACTTAGTGTAGTATGTACGAACTATGAAAGGTCCTGTATTGTCCTGAAACAGGAAGATATCCCTACATACATGAAATAATTGTGGTTATGTCATTTACAAAATGACGAAAGTCGTGTTGATGTTGATTTATTGCAAATCAAACAAAACAAATTAAACATCAAATCTCGTGATCACATCATCCTAATCATTGACATAATTCAAAGAATCTTAAGCAATGAGTAGCGACTTTGATGACGATAACATAGTCCTCAGTAAATTGAAAGATAGAATTCAACTGACAGAAAAGAGGAGGACGAAATCCCACTATAGCTATTGTCACAAACTTTACAAAATGTTGAAGACACGGGTCTTTTTCAGAAATCCTCGTTAAATAAATTCAATGAAACATCTACTTTCCAGTTACCCAATCACTGTGATTATTCTAAGGCAATGGATGACGTATCACATGAAGGGAACAATTGCTCAGATGAAAATTCCATTCAGTTTTCTAGATGTTTCACGCGAACAGTCAGATGATTTATAAACAACAGCTAACACAGATGAGTCCCCTATAATTACTGACGGAGTATATGATTAAACTGAAACATTTATGATTTAACATTACGGTGCATTTAATTTCGAAGCAAGCGATCACCAGCTTGAAATACTCCTTCCGTTGTTTGGTGATATAACAATCTGATTAAAACCATATCTTTATTCAGTTTCTTTGTTTGTCCCACTGCGGATAAAGATCTGGCGAAACTCCGTAAGGGGCCATGTTCTGGTGAATTCTGATTTTCAGCCAATCAGTGGATCGGATACAAAACTCCTAAGAATGAAATTAACATCCACAGCGTGCGTGACTCACAAGGTAGTTTTGAACAGTGTTTTTTTACATATTGCGTCACTATCACGTGCCTAGCCGAGTCATTAATTGGCTATGGGAAATAACTTTTTCGGTGACTGAAATGTCATAAGAGTTTACCAGAAAATGACCCCTATACGGGGTTTCGATCTTTTTTCCCGATTTGGACAAATAGAAAAGCGGAATAAAGATATGGTTTTAATCAGATTGTTGATATAATGAACAACGATGAATATCCATTGATAGATGAAGAGACAACTATAGATCTAGGACATGAAAGTGCATGTAGACGAAAACAATACCACGCGTACGGATGATACAGACAATACGGATACTTCACAGTTTGAAGAAACAGACTTCTGTTCATCACAAACGTAATCAGACATAGAGGAACATGCATCAACAACACGTACTAGACGCAGACAAAAAGTCCAAATCAATGGAAACAAAACATACGGAAAAGAAAACGAAATGCCGGCGAACAGTACGAATCATGTAAGGGGTAAAAAAAAATGCCAAGACGTACAATTCGAAGAACAGATTGCAAATGCAAGTTCAAATGTTCCCGAAACCTATCGCGAAATAGAAAGAACGAATATTTCACGATTATTGGAGAATGGGATATGAGAGACAACGTGACTCTATCTGCAGGTATGTCAAAAAATCGGATAAGACAAAACATTCAAAGGAAAATTCAAGGCGGTCCTTTACTTATACATATTTTCTGCCCAATGATTCGCAAAATATTAGTGTGTGCAAAAAGGTCTTTCTGAATACTCTAAGCATCGGCGAACGAACCGTTTCTTACACAGTAGGAAGAGAAAATCAGACACGAGTAAAAGACAAAAGAGAACGAGAAGTAGGACACATACAGATATCAGAGGACTACAGAAAGTTTGTTCGAGAACATATAAAGTCTTTTCCTACAGTTGAATCACACTACTGTCGAAAAACATCCAGTCGAAAATATTTAGCGAAAATGTATAACTTGTACATAGAAAAATGTGACAGTAATGAAAACAAATCCTGTTTTATATTGGCTTTACCACGGACCCTTGTAAATAAGAGATGATATCAGGTGCAACTTAAAAAGGGTATAGCAAGTGGAATTTGTAAGCTGTTACAATACCGGACATGGGAGCGAAATAGATCGATAATGAGGTGCTGCCAGTGCACTTCACCCTGATTATGTGATTAATGTTAATTGCTTTATGATTTTTTGATATAATAAACACAGGATTGGCGAATGGCTTTATAATGTTGTCCTGTCTAGATCCATCCTCAAGATGTAGCCTTAGGATACTAACGTGTCACACTAGATTATGGCAAACAACCTCTGTTACTACGTTATCATCCGAAGGACGAAGTGGAAGACAGAAGACAAAACAATCTAAAAAAGACCTTTTCGATTCTGATACAACTGGATCAGCCTCTCCCTGTGCAATATTAAAGCAGTGATACAGCGAATTAATATATGTTTCGTTTTTAGGAAAGAAGATTTATGCTGCACTGATTTCAATAGAAACAATTAAAAATAATGAATGTATTTACATTGTTAAAATACGTATCTGTATAAATCAATATTGAAATATTGATTTATTGCATGATATGCGAATTTCAGCAATTCATATCTCTTCAGTGATGCCAATGACGAAACTATGGAAGCAAGTCCATTTACCAAATTCACCGTCTGAGAAAAACTAAATCCCAGTATACAGAGTTATTAATGAAGAGTTATAATCAACAAACTAATATCATTAGTTTTCTGTGTATGGTATCTGTATCCTTGAGTCAACAGTTACGAAGTAATTTGTAAGTTGAAAATGTGAAAGTCTAAAATATTAGTGCAAGCTCTAGCGAACCTAACCAACTGAGAAATATAAATACCATACGGTGAGAGTCTTGGTAAATCGCCATCCAAATATGGGAAATTAACAATAGGAAATTTAAAGTCGCCATGTAAATAATATATGTAGGTATGAATATTGTTCTCAATAATTTTAATGTTTAAATCCAAGGAGGTGTACCTTTATCACAAATATTGGTTTATTGAGTTGAAGTTGAGATGGATAACTATCAAAATGTCATCTAAATACCATTTAAATACCATAGAGGTACCATTAAATTTATTAAGTTCAAGGTCAAGTTCAAGTTCATTTATTCAGTATTTAAGGCCTACAGACCAGGAGTACAAGCATATGTCAGTATCCCGACAGAGTATAATATAAAAGTGCAAATAATATATTCAAGGTAATTAATTCTAACATTAACACATTTACATATTTTTGTCATCATACACAAATAAGTCATGATGTACAGCAGGTACATCTGTATCATATAATATGAGTAGAATATATGTACACATTCTAAATAGATATCATGGTTTTAATATCAATAATATAATATCATACCATTATCTGCTTGAGCAGAGTATCCCGAAGTTTATTACAGTGATAAATGTAAGCAGCCAACCTCTGGAGAAAATCTGCATTTTGCGATGACATACATAATGCTAAAGTCAATGTGAATATTTCTGGTATATATTGATGTCTTAAGTCCTTATATTGATTACACATTTTCAACACATGCTCTTTGTTTTATATATATGTATACCCTTTATTGAAACACAATAAACACAGTCTCTGGTGTACATCAATACTATTATCTTGACCTTTTTCTATTTGGAAATCATATATATCCTGTGTTCAGAAGTTGTAACAACTGATAAATATTTCTCATACATAAGCTCAGATTTAAAAGTACAATACGTAACAAATTTGTCTGATAAATGAATACTATTGCTCCAATTTTTTTTACAAGTATTAATAAGTCTTTGCTTAAATACATCTATGAATATTTCTATATTTCCTCATCCTAGATTCTCCCATACTTCACCAAATCCATACATATAGAGTAAGTGCTTAACATTGCTAGCCCATGTTTTCCTACCATTTCTATTCAGTTCTAACAACATATTATAGCAGGATCTTGGTAGTCTGTCACAGCTCATAGTCAACAATCTGAACCAATACTTTATACATCTGGTATGATAGTCAATACAAATGGGAAATCGACCGCATTCTCCTAATACTGCACTTGCACTACTGGGTCCAAAAACCGCTGAGAATCCCGTTTTTCACTGCAAAACTCTGCAACACACTGAAAAACACTGAAGTCTGCCTGAAAACACTGAAAAACTCTAACGGCCCTGATTAACTCTGAAGTCTACCCTGAAAAATACTGACGACCCTGAAAAACTCTGAAAAACTCTGCAAAACTCTGACGCCATTGAAAAACTCTGCAAAACTCTGAAAAACACTGACGCCTACTGCGATGCCCTCCGGCCGTGCGATCGCGGTCTCGCGTATTTCTATACGGTCCCTTCTATAATATAAGCCCTTAAAATGGTTCGCTGTTATCTATAGACCATTCTATTGGGCAGTTGCTCAATAGTTATCTGTCCTTTACCGATAGGTGTCGCGGTCGTATCCGCCATCACGGTACTGAAAAAGCAATTGAGATAGTAAAATGACCTATGAGCGTAGTGGTTAAAACAATATTTGTGTTTATTAATGTTTAATTGAATGGTCTCATCGGTGACTAGGATTGAAAATATATAAACGTGTTTGTTTTCATAGTCCATTATAAATTTCAGTTTAAAATTTAAATATTAAAAAAACAGAAAAAGAAAACGAACCTTTCTCCGGCCTTACCAAAAATGTTGGTCACCAAGCTAAGTTATTTATTCAGTAAAGAATGATGTATTTATGTATTACAGGTTAATTAGATAATTATTAAATAATAATAAAACTAATTAAATGTATATCATAGACATAGACTACTTTCAAAACATAGTCTATGTTTCGGCAAATACCAATATCAACACCTAGACCATTTCGCAAACGAAGATTTTTCGTAACTTTTACTCAGAAAGATCATCACTAACTTTCAGCACAGACATATATACATATCTGTATATATGTTTCTGCTTTCAGTATGCAGATTAATTGTTGTATTCGGGGATGAGAAATATCATCTACTTAACTATTTCTAAATTCAGGCTTTCCGTATTTGCAAAACCTGGGGTTGAAAGTTTCGGAAAATCCTTTAAAAATTTCGTATATGATCTTTTGAAAGATGACTTGCAGTTTTATGAAAATTGAATTCGCAAGTATTGAAATCAACTTGTCAAAAATAACTTAGATAAGCAGTGGCGAATTTAGGGGGAACGGAGGGGTCGCTCGCCCCATCCCCGGCAGTGACCCAAAATTTTACAAAAACCCTGTATTTTGGCCAATTTTCTGTTACAATTGACTAAATTCGCCCCTCGACACCCCCCCCCCCCCCATTCAAAGGAGGCGCTGGATCGGCTAATGGATAAAAACGAACGTCAATTCACTGCATTACTTCCCTCGTGTATGCAATGTTAATTAATTTGCTTCAATCAACGTACACGTGTATCAATAATAGTCTTACGGATGATGGGATTAAACAGCCGACATAAATCTAGTAAGTTTATTGCGTAGTACGGACGACAGTTTCTGGAATGTAGTGTAAAGATGATGGATAAATCCAAACCACAAGTCCAAAAATCATAAAACCAGAGGACATACAAAATCAGTGAAAATGAAAAACAAATGGAAAATAACAAAATATGTCTACTTGAAGAGCATATGTGAACCCCTGTGATGGAGTGAGATCAGGTGCCCGGGGAGAGTGAGCATCTCCTGCTTGCTAGCAACACCCGTCACATATACCCAGTAGAAAGAGTCAGATCGTGTAAATCCCATATGTATTTATATATGGAGAAGTCGAAGTAGGTAACCTTCTAGTATAGAAGGTGTCAAATCTGTGTAAAATGATCGGAATCAGTCTCAGTCCAGAATATCATTTAAAAGTCTGGATAACGAGATATCATATGGAGTAATAAGAGTCTCGTAACGACCATAGAATTAACTTTAACGACCATAGTTTTAACTTTAGCCAAGGATACCTATGCTGAGATATTACTGGCCCCAGGTGATAACCTGATTTTACGCCTGTTACATAATCCATTTTCTGTTAGTACAAGCTACCACTCGACATAGGGACATGGATCTAAATAACAATCATGGGATTAATCAGAGATTTATGTCTTTGAAATAATTTAATTTTAACAGATCATCACTAAACAGTATATTATTCATAAAAACTCGCATTACATTAGCGATAAGATTGAATCTATCTCCGTTTGCTTTAGGTTTTGTAAAGTAATGTTATTTTAAAGGCAACCCATGGCAAATAGTCTGTTTTTCACTTATAATCACTGTCCAAACTGCAAAAAAACAACTTAATAAAAAAAAAATTAGGTAGTATCAGCTGATGCAAAGACTTGTAAACCTGTTTAAAAGTCCCTTACTGATGATACGAGACTAGGCTGATGATAGCCATATTCAGTACCTTAATGGCGGATAGTCACTTGATCTAAAGATGGCCGCGCCCGTGTATTACGCGATAGAAAGTACGCGAGGCCACAATCGCACGGTCACAGGGCATGGCAGTAGGTGTCAGTGTTTTTCAGAGTTTTTCAGTGGCGTCACAGTTTTTCAGGGTCGGTAGTATTTTTCAGAGTTTTTCAGGGTAGACTTCAGAGTTTTTAAGTGTTTTTCAGGCAGACTTCAGTGTTTTTCAGAAAGTTTTGCAGTGAAAAACGGGATTCTCAGGGGTTTTTGGTACCAGTAGTGTTGTTCAAGCACTATTTGACACCATGAGTATGCTTTTACAAAACCTGATAGGAACAGATTCTACCATATCTGACACTTCATATCCCCAACTTCTAAACCATAGGTAACGATTGGCTTAATCATATTGTCAAATATATTAGACAACAAAAATGTGGTACAAAAAAGTTTATAAAACATTCTAGATTTCCCGTTCTTGCATTAAAATCACCTGTCAAAATTATATCAAAATCATCATACATTAACCTAATGTTTTCTACAGCGTTGTATAATAAATATAGAACATATATATACTTTTTAATTTAGTGCTCCATATGCGCATTTCGACAACTTATGTCTCTTCAGTGATGCTCATGGCCAAATAATTGGAATTCCCAAAATATATAAATATTTGAAGAGCAGTGTATAACATATCACGTAGTACTTTCATTTTTTCTTCGAAAGTGGAGAATTTTACCAGGATAACATTTTCACCAATTTTCTTAACAGTTTCCACCACGACATTTTCACAGACATCTTTTGAAAGCTTCAGTCGATTTTCGAGGAAAACATGTACATATTGGATCCGTTCTGTAAATGACTTCCCTGTGACAGGGTGTTCGCTGTCTCTCAAGATTATGTTTTTCTTTCTGTTGAGCTTTTCAAACTTCTCCTCTAGCTCTATCACTTTCTTACTTAGTTTTTCATTTTCATCAGTGAGCTCAGATATCTTAGTATCATAATTCAACTTCAAGCCTTCTAACTGTGTGTTTACATCCGAATTAAACTAGTAATCTAGTGTTGTTTGACATTTCATTTCTCATGTCATGCAGCGTTCTCATTATGTCGTCATTTGTATACGAGTTACCTACCTTAGATTCTGACAGTCTGATTTGTCTCATTTGTTGACGCTTCAGTTTGTGGATTACCTTTTTTTTTGGGGGGGGGGAGGGTTTGGCTCAACATCACCAGCCATTAATAATATAGTACATAATACAAATATTCTTAATAACAGTCTAAACCATGAGTAATGGTTAGAGTCCGTTCGCGAATTCGTTGAACCAAAAATGGCGCCGATTTCAAATCTATGGTTTAGAAAAGTCCCTATGCGGGCTCTCCATGTGTAAATATCATCACCCATAGCTTGTTCACAAATGTCCGGTTTGCCACTAAAACTCTGCAATCCCCCAGTCCCTGAATCCCTGAATTTCCTTGTAGATACACGCCAAGGTCACTTTGTCAGGACACCGCGTGAAAACACGACTTTTGTCTTCAGCCATTCGATCCCGACCCATTAAATTTATCAATAAGGTTGAAAAGTCTGGAATTTTTCATATACTGCATACTCTCATAATAATACAAAAATAAATCTGCGATAAGAGGAACGCAATCAGTGCCCATTGGAATTCCAGTCACCCTTTGATAAATTCTGCCATTAAATTGTATACAAATATTGTCATCAAAAGTTGATGGCATTACATAACTCGTTACAGTAACCAACAGTACATGTATCTAAACCTTGTAAATATAATGAAAATGTTGTAAAAACACATTGTGTCAAACTGATTTGTCTGTCAAACCACCGCACACTGTTTCTAGATTTGGTAGAATCAGAAAACCACCTGTTAAAAATGATTTGTAAATAATTTAACTTTTCATGAAACAAGAAATTTGATTGGCCGTTGAAAGCATGTTAAAACTTCATAAGTTGGTGTGGTTAGTTTTTAGAAGCAACCAGTATGCGGATATTTTCCTCCGCTCTTGTTACATTTTCATTTGCAGTTTAAAAAAGAATCTAAGGTTGATAATTCAAATTATTCTAGTCTTATACTTATGTTTTCATTCAGGAATAAATTACAATGGCTGCCGGATGCATTTTAGCGCATGATATCTCATAAATTCATATAACATTCTTGGATGAAAACACAAAATAAGACACTTATAATATATATATATATATATGTTCCATTTCCTATTCATAAACCGCATCAGCAAATAATTTCAGATGGAAGTTATTGATTGATGAAAGAAACAGCAGGTGTCCCACGACAAAGTAACGTTTATCCAGAATGACATATTATCGTCAGCTGTCAAGCACTTTAACGCAAAATTCCACTTTGATGACGTCACGCAAGGTTCAAAATGTCGAACACTTCATTATGACGTCAATTTTTCAATTCAATTCTTTTATTCAAAAGCATAACAATTACAAGTTTGCCAAACATCGCTTTCCGTGCTGAAAAGTGGATAAATTATGGAGCGTTATGACGTCACTCATCACTGTAATTTATACAGAAATAAACAACATATGTCTTGAAAGTTTTATCTCGGGCAATTACAATGGTTGTGCATATATTAAATTATAAGGATTAACTTTAACAATTTTGCAATTTATTGAGATATAATATAGTTTGAGGCGGTGCACAGTTTATAATCCGCGAATGCATATTGTTTTATGATGTTTTATTTGGCATATGTGTTGTGTGATATAGTATGGCAAATAGCCACAGGCCTATAGTGAACAATTGAACATCCTCTCCATGCGCATATCATATAAGACAGTCATATAAGTCTAAGTAAAACGAAGAAGTACCGAAGAGTAAACCATATCTCATAGTCCATGGAATAAAGGGGACAATATCGTGTTTAGTGTCATATTCAGAAAAATGCGAACCCCAATAAAATCGATGTGAGACCAGGTGCCCGGGAGGAGTAAGCGTCCCCTGGTTGCATGCAACACACGTCGCAAAAGTCCTGCAATAACCTTTCTAATCGAGAAGGTAAATACATAAATATACACGCATGAACATACGAAGGAGACAGGAACACGAAGTCAAATTTCCCATTCAATGCAAGAAATGCTGCCTGCCTGAAATTCCGGTGTCGGAAACGCAGGTGAACAAATATCTGTATATACATGTACATGTATACACGTATTATGTCAAATCAAGCTTAGTCAAAAAGTTAAGATGGTTATTTAGTATGGTCAGGTCCCAAAATATCGGTTAACTTTCTTGAAAGGGGAATCTGAAATTGCAATAGATCCCTATAATGGCCATAGAACGTTCTCAATTACAATTTTAAACGTTCCTCAATATATCCTAGTGAGAGTTATTTCGTGGCAAGAAGTTAACTATGATTGTAGCGTATCTGGAGATAGTACTAAAAAGGCAGCTGTATTGTGATGAAGTCAACTTATCGCGTTTCTGTTAACGTCACACAAACAAGATATTATGGCGCATACCCAGACAGGTTATCTCAGTCGGAAACGAGATCGGTTTAGGATCTATAGGTCTAGGTGACAAGAATCTCGGCTGAATGTAGCGCGGAAAACGGAGGTAACGTGGGACGAGGAAGGTCCAGCGTATAAGTTGTGAAATGAAGACGCCATATGCGGGAGAGAAAGGTATGTTGCTACTCAGAAAAGGGAAGTTGGTAATAATGAAATTGAAATCGTCACGTTTGTCATAGAGAGAGGTTACTAATGAACATATTTCTACATTATGTCATTATTTCATTTTACAGAAGGGAGATGTTATATAATATGTCGAAACTACATGTTACGATTGTATATCAATCAAATAGTCTAATGTTGATATTTCATGGATATGAGCATGCGCAATAAAGTGTGAATGCAAAATACAAATTTGTCTTTTTGACGACCGTCCATCAAATTAGTCAACATGAATACCAAAACCATAATACTGACTACCGTAATTCAGGACCTTCGTTTTATGTCTCGTTCAAAGGACAGGATAACGACAAGTTACCTGCTGTGTTTCGTATCCGGGTATTCGGTCCCGGATCAAGAAGATTTCCCTAGAAGCTGAAGCTGGCTTCTATTTGCACATTTTGTTGCCGTTTTTAGTTTTAAGCTTTAGTGGCATTAATTACAATCACTTCATACAAACAACAAATACAATAATAATATAGCATATGCCATGTTACTGCATTATGATACTCATTGAATTATTTAACGCACGTGAAGTAGCGAACAGCTTGTTCTGTGTTACACAAACACGAATGAACAGAAACGTTTTTTCTCTGCAAATCACTTTATCTCAAGATGTGACCCACAGAGACGGAAAATGATGATTTATTTTTTTTTTAATCCGTTATTGCTCCTGATTTCCAAACATTTCAAATGAACGCAATACTTTTCTTGTTTATGTTTACAAATCATTATTGGTGTACATGCACCATTCCTAGTTATTATGTAGCATGTATATAATTAAGAGTAATCAAAAAGGAAAGGAATTCAGATTTGTTTGGCCGTCGTTTGCAACATTTAGATTTACTTTGTGAACTGCAATAATTTGCTCTTTCTTTTTGACTCATAGAACTGTTATAAACATCATAGTTCGTTTAAATCATGAATGGATCAGGAGTCAATTTATCTTAATCATCTACGACAAGACAATTTTTGTCTTATCTTATTTTGTTTGATTTAGTCTTGTTTGTTTAATTAAATCACTACAATTCAGTCCTAAATAAATTCGAGTTTATCCAGGCTTATGTATTATTTTATCTAATGATTATCTATGTACATGCACGCTTTGTGTATAAACCAATATAAAACACTTATACCAACTTCATTGATTTTCCAGTGCATTGCCTTTTTACCTTTACTATGGGCATTTACACCGCATTTGCGTCAGGTTTACAATCTCAATCACTCTAGGGAGTGTGGAAAGTGAATGGAATGGCAGAGTAATTTTATTCCCGGGAGGATGACGTACAGATGAACGGAAAATTATACTGTAGAACATGCAGGTAGGTTTATGTATTTGTATGCTAGATAAGTAATAATCTGATAACAAATGTCTGTGTTTTTAACAGCAAACTTACGAGTCTGATTGAAGTTGTCATTCGTAATTTGATATGATTTTTCGAAATTTCCAATCAATATCACAGTATTAAGTGAAAAGTCATTCAACACTTTTCTTATTGTGTTTTTGGTATATATATGTTTTTTTTATAAATTCAGATTTACTTTCGCTGTCATATTGCTATATATATATCGCCAAATACACGTGACTTTAATTTTACCTATCATAACAAACAATACACTCAAGTGTAGGACATCAGATGTCAATAACATACATGATGTTTATGTTTGAAAAATAAAATGTTAAAAGTATTATTAAGTTTTGGGGACGTTAAAATCTTCGATGAGTATGAAGCACGTTTATAAGTGAGAAAATAAGATTAAGATCAATAAAATATTTTATGGTACTATAAAGCTGTCAACTATAAGTGGAAATATTATTCAACTTAACAGTATAAATGGGACTTCTGGTTATACAACTGGAACCCAGTCATAGATTCATAGAATGGCTAGGATGTACCTTATTGACATATGTACTTTTTTATTTCTACTGAACATACTCGTAGTATAGTGTATAAAAAGCAGTATATGTGTATAGGTATTCCGAAAACTAGATTGGTTTTTCTTTTGTTACTCTCTCTCTCTCTCTCTCTCTCTCTCTCTCTTTATATATATACATGTATATGTATAATAACATTTCATCTTCGCAGACGCAGAGTTTCACTTCTCACAGACATTTACGCCTACCGTGGCATAGTGTTGTGACAGATATCAAAACTATCTTCGTATTCTCCGTATCTTCCCAATAACAGGGAAATATGCTCCAAAGATGATTTCCATGATTTTATGACTTGTACATGGGAATATTTACATTCTCAACATTATATGTTGGTTATTGTTGTTATTGTTGTTGTTTGAGATTATTCTAACATATCAACTCGGCAACATATCAACTCCGCGAATTTAAATATATGTGAATCACGTAAGATTTGCATGAACGGGTTAGCGATAATCTCACTCTCGATAACAAGACATAATTATTGCGTAAATGTTACATTTTTTTAAAATACAAAGTATGGTATTTTGTTGTGAAAGGAGAGATTGTAATCAAATTTCCAAATGTGAAAGAGATACAAAAGGTATCCTCGAATTATAAAGACAGAATATAAAGATAACAAATATAAATTACCATACTTATCCTAAACAACCAATGCCTGTTGCACAAACAATAATTGTCCTCGGCGGACATTTATGACCCTTTGAACCAAAGGTCAGACCCGGTACTCGAGAGAAAGTAAGCTTATCTGACTATCCACACCAGCCATGGATTACCATTTACACAGACAACAAAAATAGATCAACCCTACATAGAATGTGTTATACAGACAACAAAAATAGATCAACCCTACATAGAATGTGTTTTACAGACAACAAAAACAGATCAGCCCTACATAGAATGTGTTATACAGACAACAAAAACATATCAACCCTACATAGAATGTGTTATACAGACAACAAAAATAGATCAACCCTACATAGAATGCGTTATACAGACAACAAAAACAGATCAACCCTACATAGAATGTGTTATACAGACAACAAAAACAGATCCGCCCTACATAGAATGTGTTATACAGACAACAAAAACATATCAACCTTACATAGAATGTGTTATACAGACAACAAAAATAGATCAACCCTACATAGAATGCGTTATACAGACAACAAAAACAGATCAACCCTACATAGAATGTGTTATACAGACAACCCTACATAGAATGTGTTATACAGACAACAAAAACAGATCAACCCTACATAGAATGTGTTATACAGACAACAAAAACAGATCAGCCCTACATAGAATGTGTTATACAGACAACCCTATATAGAATGTGTTATACAGACAATCATTGAATCCTGATTATACTATCATAATATTTTATGTGCTTGTCCCTCGTGACTTGTGTCGCACAGTCTGGTCAGATGTCTTTTGTCTTTTCTTATACAATGATAGTGAGATCACAGAGGTTTTCACCTATTCTTTTCATATTCAATAGAATAACTAAGAAGAAAGCAGAGAAACTGGACTCCATGGTATCTTTAATTTCATGCTGTATGACTGTACATCTATCAAAGTTTTTATTATTTGTAGAAAATACATCATTAAGACATCTGAATGTTGAATAAAGTTTATGGCCAGTTGCTACCCATGTTGACAGAGATGTCTTTGCATAAATTCATCGGCTGACAAAGTTGCACAATTGTGCCAATTTGAATACCGTTGGTTTGTTGAATCATCTGACTGAATACAATATGTATTGACAATCAAAAACTGGCAAGTTTTTATTCCAATTTAGAGTATTTGTATGTAGAATTACATGTACAGAATTAATTTCTAAATATCTTAACTAGATCGATATATATGGAGTATTTTAGGAGTTTAGTTTTTATGAGGTTTAGGAGTCCAAAAT